>MCJB01048246.1:0-54312 GCA_002018475.1 Nicotiana obtusifolia | reverse complement strand
TCATCAATGAATACAATCACGAATACATCAAGATAGGGCCTGAATACACTATTCATGAGATCCATAAAAGCTGCTGGGGCATTTGTTAGCCCGAACGACATTACCAAGAACTCAAAATGCCCATATCTTGTCCGGAAGGCTATTTTTGGGATATCCTTCTCCTTGACCCTCACCTGATGATACCCTGACCGTAAGTCAATCTTGAAAAAATACTTGGCACCCTGGAGTTGGTCAAACAGGTCGTCAATTCTTGGAAGTGGATACTTGTTCTTTATAGTAAACTTATTCATCTGTCGATAGTCGATACACATCCGTAACGACCCATCTTTCTTCCGCACGAATAGGACTGGCGCACCCCAAGGTGAAGTGCTAGGCCTAATAAAGCCCTTATCCAGCAAGTCCTTCAACTGCGCCTTCAACTCTCGCAACTCTGTTGGGGCCATCCTGTATGGAGGGATAGAGATCGGTTGAGTGTCAGGAAACGCATCACTACTAAACTCAATCTCCCTTTCAGGAGGAAGACCTGGGAGTTCATCTGGGAAAACATCTGGAAATTCATTGACCACGGGGATTGATTGTAGAGTAGGCAGCTTCGCCTCCGCATCCCTAACGCGAACGAGATGATATATGTAACCCTTTGAGATCATCTTCCTTGCCTTAAGATAGGAAATAAACATACCTTTCACCGTAGCAATGTTCCCTTCCATTCGATGACAGGTTCACCAGGAAACTGAAATCTAACCATCTTCGTACGACAATCAACATTCGCATAGCATGAGGCCAACCAGTCCATTCCCATTATCACATCGAAATCAACCATTTCTAACTCAATTAAATTCGCCAAGGTATGACGACTACTAATCATCACCGTACAACCTCTTACCCTTCTAGCAATCACTGATTCTCCTATCGGAGTAGCTACCACAAGTGGTTTACTTATTAATTCAGGTTTGACGCCAAACTTATTAGCCACAAAGGGTGTAACATATGAGAATGTAGATCCCGGATCAATCAACGCATACACATCATAAGAGAACACAGACAATATACTTGTAATAACATCCGGAGATGACTCGAGATCCTGTCGACCTGCTAGAGCATATGTTTGATTTTGAGTACCACTCGAACTCTGCACTGCACCTTTACCTCTACCACGACCTGTCGACTGCTGAAAACCCCGTGCTGGTGGTCTAACTGATAAGGAAGAACCAGCCACAGATCCAGTCGGCTGAGCCATACCACCACCTTCTATGTTAGGACAATCCCGCCTCATATGGCCAGGCTGTCCACAAGAATAGCATGCATCGGAACCTTGACGGCATAGTCCAAAGTGGGCCTTGCCGCATTGATCGCAACGAGGTGTTGGGGGTCTCGTCTGACTAGTATCCCTATGATATTGTGAGCTTGATGCTCGCGAACTCTGTCCTGAACTAGAAATTGATCATACTGAGGCCTCTGAAAGCGTGGAGGACCAGTAGCTACAGGTGGCGCCAAACTCCACGAAGACTGGGGCCTGACACTACCTCTGAAGTCACCAGAATACCCCGCAAATCTCGCCCTCTTATGCTGGCCCCTATCCTGCTCCCTGTCTGCTCTTTGCTGGCGCTTATGATCCTCTAGTGTCTGGGCATAGGCCTGAATACGGGAAATATCCATGCATCAAGGAGGCTGTCGTGCACTCATTTATCAGATGTGGTCCCAATCCGTTCACGAATAGGTGCACCCTATCGCTCATCTCGGCCACTATATGGGGAGCATACCTTGCTAAAGAATCAAACTGCATGCTATACTCTCGCACACTCATATTACCTTGTCGAAGGTTCAAGAACTTATCAGCTCTAGCTCGTCGTATCTCAACTGGCAGGTAGTGACGAAGAAACGCCTCAGAAAATTCTTTCCACACAAGTGGAGGAGCGTTCGGACCCCTAGATCTTTCCCAACTATCATACCAGAAAACTGCTAAATCCCGTAACCGATAAGAAGCTAACTCTACTGCCTCCGTATCACTATCATGCATAACCCGCAATGTACGATGAACCTGATCAATAAAAGTCTACGGTTCCTCCTTGGGGTCTGACCCAGTAAACACTGGAGGATCCAGATTAATAAAATCACGAACTCTCGCACTAACCGGTTTATCAGCAGTACCGGTATTCTGCCTCTGAACCTGAGAAGCTACCAAGCTAGTCAGCAACTATACTGCACTCCGCATATCCTGGTCTGTAGTACCAGATAGAGGAACTGGAGATGCTGGGTGGCTTCTAATATCCCCTGGAGGAGAAAGAGTAAATGAGGTCAGAGACAGCATCTCACTCTGAGGCTCACTTTGGCCTTCTCTGTCGGGAGGCACCTGACTGGTACCCTATCCCGCGGCTATATCAATTCGTCTACTAATCACATACTTCCTAGTCGTGGGCATCACTGAAAAGAACATGGTGAATATTAGAGACGAATACTTACGACTCAGCTCTTCGCACGATCTAGATTCAGGAAAAAGGTAACAACCCTGAATGTCATGCAGCCTCCTGATTATAAATGTTGTGCGCTACACATCCATAATCAAGACTCTACTAGACACGGCTCATAGACAACCCCTAGGACAGACTTGCTCTGATACCAAGTTTGTCATGACCCAACTCGAAGGGCCATGACGGGCACCCGGGCCTTACGTGCCGAGTACCAACGTACATTTTATCTATCCTTTCTTATTATCTATAAAGGCCGACAAGATCAGTATGAATGGCAGACAATAATCCTAATCAACCAAAATTTCAGATAATGACGTAAACGTATATAACATGGCCGACAAGGCTGTCATGAAAAACTATACAACAAAAATAAATTAGCCGACAAGGCAATCCCAACTATACATGAGTCGACACTTGTCTATGAGCCTCTACAGGAACATAACTGCTGCAATGCATACCGAAACCATAGCAAGTCCGGAGAAGGGATCTTGCCAATACATGCTGAACTGGCAGCCTCCTATGGTGGGGGAGCTTCATCTACCTGTCTATCAGGACCTGCAGCACGACATGCAGTGTCCACAGATAAAAGGACGTCAGTACAAATAAGGTACTGAGTATGTAAGACAGGAAATCATAATGTAAGAACAGTAATGTGCATGGGGATAGAAAATATACACTCTGTAATATCTAAGTGCCTCTGAGGGCGACCTATCATGAAATGCCTGATGTGCATATATATATATATATATACATATATATCCTATTAAAAATCATCATATACATACGCCTCTGTGGGCCTCATCATCATCATATCATGCCCCGGCCATCATAAGGCTCGATAACATCATACCCAACTAATCAGTGGTTGCACAGTAGGTGTCATACCCGGCCGACTATAGTGCGGACTCGGTAGAGTTAAATAGATGTCGACTATAGCGCGACTAAAATAAAGTAAAACATATACATAAGTATAGTTGCACATAGGTGCCATACCCGGCCGACTATAGCGCGGCTCGGTGGAGTAAAATAGATAATGCATGCTAGACTCGTAGGAATCACACCTTCTGAACCTTTAAAGATGACGTAAGGTCGAAGAAACAACCCACATCAATCCTCCCGTAAGAGGGGAAATAAAATAAGCACTCCTAGATTCTAAGAGTAGAGCATCTTTGGGCAGAAATCTATGTTAGGGATGTAACAACCCAGTCCATTTTTGGGCAGAAATCTATGTCAGGAATGCGGTCAGTATGCGATCGCATACTGAAAATGCTGATCGGAAGCCATGGGTCCAAGTTAATTACTGATAATGGACTGGGTTGTGATTGTTTTGGGTTGCTGTTGGGTTGCATGTCTTACTACTATTGTTATGGAGTTTTGGAGGAAGAAGGGTGTGGAAAAACACCATATAAACTTAGGGTTGTGGTTGATTGTAACTATAATGTTTAGAGGATAACGATAGAATCGTTTCCTTCATTGTAGACTAAGGAATTGTGATAGTGCGTAGCTTGAAATTGGCGCAGAGAATACCAGGTACGTGAGACTATCCCTTTCTTTCTTTTGCATGGCTCCGATTATACATGATACAATGAACGAGCCCCCAAAGATGCTCTACTCTTAGAAGCTAGGAGTGCTTATTTTATTTCCCCTCTTACGGGAGGATTGATGTGGGTTGTTTCTTCGACCTTACGTCATCTTGAAAGGTTCAGAAGGTGTGATTCTTATGAGTCTAGCATGCATTATCTATTTTACTCCACCGAGCCGCGCTATAGTCGGCCGGGTATGGAACCTGTTGTGCAATTATACTTATGTATATGTTTTACTCTATTTTAGTCGCGCTATAGTCGACAGCTATTTTACTCCACCGAGCCGCGCTATAGTCGGCCGGGTATGGTACCTATTGTGCAACCACCGATCAGTTGGGTATGATGATGATGAGGCCCACAGAGGCGTATGTATATGATGATGATGAGGCCCACAGAGGCGTATTATATATATATGATGATTTTAAAAGGATATATGTATATGCATATGCACGTCAGGCATTTCATGGTTAGTCGCCCTTAGAGGCACTCAGAAGGTATAGATTGTATGTTTCTTATCCCGACGCATATTATTGTTCTTTTTTTATGTTTTCCTATCTTACATACTCAGTACTTTATCCGTACTGACGTCCTTTCTTCTGTGGACGCTGCATGTCGTACTGTAGGTCCGGACAGACATATAGACGAGGCTCCTCTACCACAGTAGGCTGCCCAATTCAGCGGATATTGGCGAGATCCATTCTTCGGACTTGTCGTGGTCTTGGTATGCATTTTGTTATATGGGCATGTCAGAGCCCTGTTCCGACACAGGTTGCATTGTTTGTCTTCTTGTAGACGCTCATAGACAATAGACAAGGGGTTGACTTATGTATAGTAAGATTGCCTTGTCGGCAAATGTATTTTGTTGTATAGTTTTTGCATTGCAGCCTTGTTGACCATATTATATATGTATGCACATGTCATTATTGGAAAGTTTAAGCTGATTATGATTATTGTTTGCTATTTATACTAGCCTCGTCGGTCCTTATAGACAATAAGCGAAGTGTGATGACAGGTACGTCGGCACTCGGCAAGTAAGGTCCGTGTGCCCGTCATGGCCCTTCCGGCTTGGGTCGTGACAAAATGCTGACTATAGCGCGACTCAGTAGAGTAAAATAGATATATATATATATATATATATATATATATATATATATATATATATATATATATATATTGCACAATAGGTGCCATACCCGGCCGACTATAGCGCGGCTCGGTAGAGTAAAATAGATAATGCATGCTGGACTTATTGGAATCACACTTTCAACCTTTCGGAGTGGCATAAAGTCAAATAAGTAACATCAACATCAATCCTCCCATAAGAGGGGAAACAATATAAGTACTACTACCTTCTAAGAGTAGAGTATCTTTGGAGGCTCGTTCATTGCATTATGTATAATCAGAGTCCTGCAAAAGAAAGAAAGGGACAGTCTCACATACCTTGTATATACTTCCCAACCTCAAGCTATGAAAATTCCACGACTCCTTAGTTTACAATAAGAGAAATGACGCTACCGTTATCGTTTAAACGTCGTAACTATTATGTATCAACTGTAACCTATTTTGCGATGAAACAGACAGCACCTCCCCTATATATATGACTTCACACAATTCAAAACAATCACCAAACAGCCCAAACAATATCAATAATAATCATATTGAGCCTCCCAAAACAGTCCACGCACAAGCTAATCACTTCATACATACGATGGCCACCGTAGTCGTGTCAAACGATCCGGAAATGTTTGGAAGAACTATCAGCCCACAACCCTAAATCTATATGGTGTTTCTCCACACCCTTATTCCTCCAAAACTCCACAAAACAGTAGTAAAACACGCAGTCCAACAGCAACACAAAACAGTCCACAAAATAGTCCGCTACAAGTGAATAACTCGAACTCACTGCTTCCGATCACCGTCCCGTGAGTTCTTACATGTATAGAACGAATTACTATGAATTCACAGGAGAAAAAATGTATGAAAGAGAGCAGTAAACTTACCTTACTTGTTGGATAACTCAGCCCTTTCCTTGGTTCTTCAAACTCTAGGTTTCACCCTAATTAGAACTTGAAAGAGAGGGAAAATCGATTAGGGTTTGTGTGGGATTTTTGGGGAGGGGTTGCAGGGGTTCAATTTAGTTTTGAAGGTCTGAAATAAGGGTGAAATAACTGAGTTTATAACCCCTTAAAAGTCCTCTCTTGGACGACTTTGGGACTTTTAATTTTGTCCTCTAATTTCGGCAAGTAGGTGATGCACCTACTTGTCACCTACCAATCTGCGCAGGTCTGCGAAAATATAATTATCTCTATACTCCGAGATTGTATTGACAAATGGTTTAATTTGTTGGAAACTAGACTCATAGATCTTTAATTTGGTAGGTAGATCACCCCGTAATTCCTTGTAAATTGGGAGAAAAGCTTAGAAACATTTGACCTAATGTATGAGTAAAATTATGAACGTAAGTTGCGACAACTTTTGTCGACTTTTGTTTCATAACTCGTTTGACTTCAAGACTTATGAAACGGATATTATATGATTCAAATACCTTAAAACATGACCTCTTGGTAATATTGATGACCTCTTGATTTACCCGAAAATATGAGTCACAACATCCTTGATTCGTTTAACTTCTAGTATTTGTTAACCACTCTTATACACCCTTGTATCATTTAGGACCAATAGGACTAAGTTCTTATTATCTCAAATATAATCTCTTCTCGGACCTACGTAACTAACTTATAGTGTAAGCTAATATATGTAAATATGGGTTGTAACAACTTAGGTCTTAGCAAGACTTTACTGTTTCTTTTCTTCCCAGAAGATTAAATCGCGGGGTGAGAACAGTATTAGTGTACGTGTCAATAACAAAGCAAAAAAATTGTTAAGCTCAACACTAAAATAATAGCAAGTCGTACTTTGAATCTCTAGAAATCAGAGTTCTTGTTCACAAACTAAATGCCTTAATTTTACTGTGTTCTATCCTTTTATGTGAATAAAAAACTCTGTTTATTGTATATCTTTTTAATCTTCACTGAAAAGAACTACATAAGAAAGAGGAGATAAGACAACTGCCGATTGCTTCAACTGTTTGCACGCTCCTACTATTTTTTTTAACGTGCAACACTTATTTTATTCTTCTGAAAGTTAATAAACTTCATGATAATTAACTTTCATTAGCCTTATCTTTTTTAAGTGGGCTGGATCAGTTCACATGGACAACCCGTAACCCAAATTCAATATCCAACATTTTCTTTCCCTCATCTTCCGGAACTCAATCGCTCCATTTTGCTCAATTGAAGAGTTACGTTTATATCCTCGAACAATGTATGGACTGTGATATTTGTGATAGCTTAGCAAGGTAAAAGTCGGAAGGTTTGATACTCTTATCTTTTCTCTCAGTTCTTCTAGCTGCCTTATGTCATCATCGGGATATCGTTAACAGAAGGTCGATCAAAAGTTATTTTTCAATATGCATATACAATATTTGTACTGGGAACGCATAATCTAATGAAAGTAAGAAGAAGTATGTACGTAGACTCAAACGAAAAGTTTCTAAAGTCACTTGATATATATTTCTAGAAATACCAGTCTCTAAGACACGATAACAGAATAATCGCTACCACCGTAGATTCATAATTACCATGGACAAGGTTGCTAGTGTGGAGCAAACTTTTATTTTATATGATAATATTATGTTTGATTAGGCACAATTAAAGAATCAAAAAGACTTCTGCACATGTTAAATTAAAAAACCGTTTGAACTTGTGAATTTAAAATTGTTGTAACATTTCTATAGTTATAAAATTAAGCATGCTATTTATGATAAATGGATCGAAGTTTATAATTAAATTATTTTCAAATACTAAAATATTTAATTTTTTCTAAGCTATTGGAATAAATGGTGTATAATTTTGTGGAGGCCAAAATAAAATCGAGAGTAAATGAAATCAAAGCTTTCTGTTTCAAATGCAAGAAAACTCGAATCTTTTCATGAACTAGTTGAGAACAAATCGAGGAGTCACTGTCTTAATTAGCAAGCTTCTACATTCAACATATTAAATGGTGGAATTTTATTACCTCTATATAGATTTGGAGAAACTTCTCTTCAGGCTGAAAACAAACAATTCTCTCCACTTATCTCTCCTAGATCAAGAAATCAAAAGGATATGCTGTTACTATATATCACAGCTCTATTATTAAACTGTATAAGGTTCTATCTGGCATTATTAATTGGCTTGTTGTATTACGGCATGCAATCTAATGAAAACAAATAAGGTGTACATTTGCTAAGCTAATAATGAAAGCGTGCCACTATAAACTTGCACCAAACTTAAAGTAAAAATAAATAAACCTACAATTACAAACAATAAAAACAGAGTTTGGAGACCGTTACTTGCAAAACATATATAGTGTCAAATTATATGCAAATTGAGAGGAGCAATATAATATCTCAACTTTACAACAAACTATATACTATTTTCCATATTAACCTTAAAATATTACTCCAACCAAGCTATTTCAACCCCCCCCAAAAAAACTACTAGTTGTATATATCTTCTCTGACAACTGGAAGTATGACCTATACTAAGTAGACTCTATCTATACACTAAAGCACAAATCTCTTTTTTTCTATATATATAAAAAAAAAGAATATTTCATATATACTAGAAACTGTGTGCTTTTCATGTTCCAAGATTACCTGCAACAAAATCTGGTAATAGTTGAGTAGGAAAACGCTTATTCCCACTCTGAAAATCAATGTTCTCGTAGCTCATCCTATTGAACTCAATAGTATTTTGGTAATTCTGTTGGTTCAGGTTTTCAGAATTAGGAGGAAGCCCTAAAGTAAGAGAGACACCATTATTTCCATGAAAATTTGTTGCTGCCATTTGTTCATGAGGATTGAACCTTCCAAATTCTCCCATCGTATACGCTGCTGTTGCATCCATTAAAGGATTGAACCCTTTGTTTGATTGATGATGTCTAGCTTTGGTTTCGGCCATGTCTACCGATGAAAGAATACTACTTGGAGAACCATTCTGCATGTCATGATTATTTCTTGGCTTTTTCGCGGTAGTATTATTTTCCATGTTTAATGAACCAAGAAAGGAAAAGTTGTGAGCTTGTACTGCGTGAAATGAGCCACCTGCAGTAGGAGAAGTAGAAATAGTTGAGGTTGAAATTTCTGTTGGAGTACAATTTTCTTGTGGAGCACTTGATTTTGAGACCACTTTCTCTTTGTTGAGTTCATTTTTGTTTTTGTTTTCTTCTGATGAGCTATTCTGTTCTTGATTATTCTTCACTTCTTCCAAGTACATTTCTTCCACCATTGGCTTCCATAGTCGAACTCGAGCATTTATGAACCAGTTTGAAACCTGCATTTCATTTCTCAGGAATTTTTATAAGGAAAGAAAAAGAACTAATTCAAGAATTAATAAAGTAGAATGTGGGTCCAAGAACCTGGCTCCTTGTTAGCCCGGTTTGCTTCGCAAGCATGATTTTGTCTGAATCCTTGGGATAACTGCAATACAAAAACCGGGAAAAAAATCCGTTGTTACTTGTTTAAAACAAAAATTAATTACAACAAAGATATTAGTGACAAGAACTTGGTAATTTAAAAACAACTGTTGATATTGGAGAAGGATAATTTATTTCTAAGAAGATTTATGTTTACAATTAATCAAAGACGGAACCTGAATGAATGTGATTTTATAGTACGTAAACATTTTAATTTATTTTGTATATGTTTACACAGTTCGACCTAAAAGTAATATATTCAATTAGACTGAAGAATACATCAGACATCCTAACTAATCCGCCTTTGGTTTTAGAAGTATTAGTAAAAACCTGGTAAGACGCAATTTTTCATTTGAGAGTAGATATTTTTCACATAGTTAGTGCATGGATATAAGTATACAAGTACTTACGGATGAAGAAAATGCTCGAAAAGCCAAGCACGAAGCACAGAGACAGCTCTCTCAGGTAAACCTCTTTGGGATCTCCAAGCATTTGGTTGCATCATTCCTAGCTGTTGAAGTGCACGTTGTTGCCTAAGATGATGGTCTACAAATTTTAATCGTGACCCTTCAGTTTTCCCTCCTAAGCCTTCATCTTCTTCACCTAAACTCTGGCTCGTGGCCTTTATTTGTCCAACAATAGCATCTTTTAAGCATCGGAATTGCTTCGAAATTGCATGCAAAGCCAGTTGAGTGTATGATTTTGCAGATCCAATTCCTGCTACTTGCTCGAATGATGATACAATTATTTGCATTTGGTGATGGTACTGTCTGTATCTTTGCTCCACCTAAACCAACCAAAAAAAAAAAGTCATTACCTTCGTACCAACATTAAAACACGGAATTATTTGATGTTTGCTAGTAGTAAAGGCGGAGAAGACTTTTTGAGACAACGATAAAATTTGAGCACATAATTCTAATTATTACTACTTTAATAAGAAATTGAAGAGTTTTCTAGGTATTGTAAGTGACAGAATAGTAAGTAAATTCAGCCTTTGTCGTTCCGATAAAAAAAATTGAAAAGCTCTCCATCGGAAGATTCCAAGTAAGAAATAATTAGTGAATGGAGAATGAGTTATTGCTTTGAATTTTCGCCTAGGGAAAGACAGTTTTTAGGTTCCTATAGTGTACTATTAGCTTTAGCTTTAGTTGGACCCGCAGAAGAAAATTTAGAGCCACACATTGTCAGCTTTGATATCAACAGAGAAGAAGCGTGATTGGGGTCTTAATTTTATAGCAATAGTACTTTTTCATCTCCTCCACAAAACTATGAGAAAAAAGTAAATAATAGAGTAGATATAATTAAATTGCTTTTACAGTTATGGATCATTTGATTGATTTGTCTAGACAAAACTCCATCAAGGAAGCTAAAGTTTGACAATTTTATGAAATTAGAATTAACCTGGAAAATGAAAAATAAGAAAAGATAGAAGTTGAAGATAAAACTGTAAATATATGAATTGAAGTATGTACCTCGTCAAGCATGGTAACAAGCTTGGCTTTCTTCATTTGAAATTCTTGTCTTTGGGCAGTTGTAAGTTCAGCAACTCCATTTTTCTGCCTGCTGCTACTTTCACCTCCACTAGTACTAGTGTTCGCATCACTAGCCAAAGGCAAGACTGAGTCTTTATTAATTAATTCCTCCTTCTCTAGTTCACCTCCTTTAATGCATTTTCCAACATTAACAACCTCATCCAGAAGCTCTTGTGCAGCTTTCAGGTACTTAGAGTCTAAAATCATGCTGGAAATTCCATCTAATCCTCTATTAGTATTTGATCCAACTTGATTCTGAGCTGAAATGTTATTGAAACTAATTTGTTGTTGTTGAGGAGAAAGGCTTAGTGATAGACCACCTCGTTGTTGTTGTTGTGTCGGCGACATCGTTATTGGCCTCTGGAACCCCAACTGAGAGGCCAAGTCCGTGGTGGTGCCGCCACAGGAGGTGGCGGAAACCACCGTGGATGATGGTATAATCTGGGACTGGTGATGACTTCCATTTCCGCCACCACCACCACCACTTTGGTTCCACAAACGGTGGATAAGCTGGGCATGATTCTGATCGTGAAAACTAGCTGCCGGAAGAGGGACGCCGACGAAGTGCTGCTGCGCCTGCTGCAGCGGCGCGTGGGGCATAATTTGTTGCTGTTGGTGTTGTTGGTGTTGGTGTTGTTGTTGTGTGTCAGTGAACCCTTGATGAATATAGTTAGGGTTCATCAGATAAAGTGTCTGAATATTACCATCAGTAGCTTGATGAATATTATCCGAGGTTCCTTGATAGTACATAGCAGCAGAGAATAAATTTAACTTCACAATCAATCAAGAAATTAAAGTCCTTTTTTGTTTTTCTTGACGGGTTTCTACTTTTATCTGCCGATAGAAGTCATTTCGAACACCTGCGCTAACTTGTACTGATGAAAGGTACCTGAAAAAAAAAAAAAAAAAAAAAAAAAGAGAGAGAGAAGAAGCTTATAATAAATCAGCAAAGAATCCTAAAGATGGCGAACATTTCTGGGCATAGAGTTAAATATTAATTCAAAAAAATATATATGAAAACTCCCAAAACATGGGATGATTCTTGATTGATGATGGCTTTTGATTTTGATATATAATATAAAAAGAAACATAGAAAGATGGGGAATTTGTTTAAGTAGATAAATGGGATATCAAAATTCTGCTTACAGCTGACAAAAATAAAGGGTATAATCAGAGATCTTCAAATATAAAATAAACACAAAAGAAAAAGAAAAAGAAAAAGAAGAAGAAAGGGAAGGCAGAGAAAGAGAAAGATACTAACTGAGACAGCTTTGATTGTACTATGAGAAAATGGATAAAATACAGAGACTCACATGTGTGTCTAACGAACTGTCTATCTTTTGTAGCTCTAAGCTTGAGAAGTTGCCTTCTTGTCAGACTGATCAGTTTTCTCTGCAAACTCTTCAACGGAAAAGGGAAATATGAATAAAAAGATGTGGGGTTACCCCACCCTACCCTCTATAGCAACTGCTCCTCTCCTAGTCCCCCACAACAGGACAAATTAGAAAAGAAGAGGGTAAGAGAGCACCCCAAAAAATGATACTAGACTGAGATTTTTTAGTCGGAATTCATTGCTCAATTTTCTTAGTCAATATATATATATATATATATATATATATATATATATATATATATATATATATATACGCGCGCGTATATTCCGACTACTTTTAATTTAAGAAATTGAATGGATATTTATTTAGGTTAACTCTTCCATTTTTTCCCCTCACTATGTAAGAGGATTTAACGGATTGACAAATGAGTAATAATCGTCGAGACTTGAGAGGAGCATTTTGTTCTCTATTCTTTACTTTTTTTTTCCTTCTTCCTGTATTGTTACGAAGGACATTATTTCCGTGTTCTATTCTCTTCTTCACTCTTTTCATTTGGTGTTAGGTAAATGTGATAGAGTAAGCTAAGAAACATAAGCTTCAGAATTGGACCCGTTAACCTTAAAAAGTTACTCCTATTTGATATTGGCACGTTTGAGAGAATAATACTCTCAAAATAAAATTGAATTGTAGATTGCTACCATCAATTGCACACGTAAATATACATGATCGATAAGTAATAAAGTGATAAACAAAGTATCATTCTCACAATGACCTGAGATTAAGAAATGAATTCATTGAGAGAAATGAATTCATTGAGAGAAAAAATTAAGGGATATGGGTCAGCGTAAGTAACAATCTCGTTGAATTGACTAATTAATTTTTCGGTTTTATTGAATGAAAGAATTAATATTACTCGTAACATTTTTCCGAAATACTACTCGCCTATTCAAGCTAACATGATGCATATATTATGAAATTGGAATTAACAAGAGCGATTAGTGTTGCTCCCTAACGCACACGCAAGTATACGTGATCGACAAGTAATATAGGACAATGAGTCCGGATTATCGTACCCAAGGGACTTAAGTTACTACTTTATAACAACTAATATCGTTATCTAATCAAGCAAAGATCGAGTTTAGTATATGGTTTATTCTAAATTGAAATTCTAATTTAATCTAGAAATTGCAAAGAACAAATATGTATTTTGTAATCAATGAAACAAAGATTCCGGGGTTGTGATTTTGTTTCCAATCCTATTGCGTTCTAATTGACTTATCGTTCATGTAGTTAATGTAAGATTGCTAATTAATCGATAATGATACTCATAGCCTTCTTCCGAAGTACTATTCGCCTATTCCTAACAAGATTAATGCCTATATTCCTATGGAATTAATCTAGCCAGAATGCATGAAGAACACGATTATATAATTAAGCATGGTGGTTAAGTATATTCCTATCTTAACCACGAATCCGCTCTTTTTAACAAAGTTAAGAACATGCTTTCTTCAATCCTTATTCTAATCTAGACTTGGTTTTCCCAAACATAGCATAGATAATTGATAGAACTTAATTGGTGGCCAAAACAATTAAGCAATTATGCATAGAATTGAAGAAACAATCTTATCCACATTAACTATTAAAACGAAATCATCAAGTTAGAAACACAATATTCATGGCTAATCACAACCCCAGAACAAGGGGTGATTAGCCACTCATGTTCAACAAAATCAAATAACTAAAGAAGAAAAACTAAAATAAAGATACTAGTTTGGATTGATGAACTAAGAATTTGTTGATGTTGTTGATGTTCCTAGGCCTCCTTTTGCTCCAAAATCATGTTCTCCCCCTTCACAATGGGTTTAGGGATGTTTATATAGGAGTTGGGAAGGTTTTGGGTCGGTTTTGGGGTCTTCTAGACGAAGTAGGAGACTTTTTCCGGAATCAGTCCCCTGGGGGGCGCTGGGCGCTGTCCAGGGGACTGGAGGCAGTGTGTTTTTTCAGCTTCACTGTCTCCAGCGCCACAGGCAGCGCTGGGCGCTGGCCTGTGGGCTGGTTCCCTCTTTTGTGCTTCTTTCTTCTTGTTTTGGCTTGCTTTCTCCCCCGATTTCGTCCCCGATTGTTATAACCTTGTTCCCACACATAAAACACATTATATTAACATGAATCGATATGATTAACATCCAAATCCAAACAAACACGAATTAAATATGGGATAATTTACATGATTTTAGTACTTTTTCTACCACTTATCAATTAGGTATAATCTTATCCTAACTGCAAATTCATCCCCCGTGGCCCAGGTTCAGAATCTTGCTCTCTACTCAATTCTATATGCAATCTAGAATTTTCACTTTCGGGTTCAATCCCAGATTAATAGATAATATCAGTTGGTGATCAAGCAATCAAATAATTAAGCGCAATAAATAAATAAATTAATATTATAAATTAATAAGAATAATTCAAGCTTCAAATTAACTACAACGTTTATGTAGTACCCACAACCCTAGAACTAATAAACTATAAAATTAAAGAAAGAGAAGAGAAGAAAAACTAGTTGAAAGCTCTCTCCGAGCATGGTCCATGTTCTCTACGTCTGTCTTCCCCTCAAAATTAGGTTTAGAAACTCTTTTATACAAGTTAGGGTCGTATAGGACCAAAAGATCCCTCAATCGGTATAAGATAATTTCCAGACGTAGGGGTCCTGCTAGCGCATCGTAGGGGTCCTGACTAGCGCATCGTGCTAGGCTGGGCACTGGCTCCATGTTCTACTTTTGCTAGATCTGTTCCCTACCTCCAAAGTGTCTTCCCCTCAATTAGGATTAGAAACCATTTTATGCAAATTAGGGGCGTGTAGGACCGAAAGAACCCTTAATCGAAATAAGATAATTTCTGGACATAGGGTCCTGGCTAGCGCGTCGTGCTAGGCTGGGCACTAGCTCCATGTTCTACTTTTGCTAGATTTGTTCTTAACGCTATAGGCAGCGCCTAATACTGGCCTGGGAGCTGGACTTGCACTTTGTCTAGTATTCTTCTTTTTCCGCTTCAACTCGTACACATTCATTTCATTTCGCTCCCGATCGATTCCTATACCTATGAGTGCCAAAACTAAGCTCAAATAATCACAACGCACATGAAGATAAACGAGATTTAAGTAAAACATAAGGTGACGCGTATACAAATACATACAGTGCTTTTAACCGAATATCATAGATGCATAGAGAGAGAGGGAAGACCAAAGGGGAAGGAAGATATGATGCCCATCCTCGTTGTTTCCATTGCTTAATTGTAACGCAATTTTGTTTGCAAAATGCAAAGAAAAGAAGAAGCACATTTTTAAACAAAAATTCATATGTACATCAAAATTCAATATATTTTTCTACATAGAGTAATAAAACAGCATGATATGGCGGCTGATAGGAAGACTCTAGCCGGAGTATTATTATCCATCAATAATTAATTTTGGTATGACAAGCATTTTCTGGAAAATATTTTTGAAAAATAATGTATTTTTTGAAAAAGAATTTCTTAAATAATATTTTATGGTATTTGGTTGGAGGGTAAAATATATTTTTGAAAAAAAGTACTCCGATTTGTTAAAGAATGGCTAATATTGTCTAGGTGTTGGTTGGAGTGTAGTATTACGAAGTGAAGGGTTGAGATAATTATGGAAAAGATAATTTCTATCCAAAAGTGGGAGATTTTTCTGACAATTAAACATAAAAAAAAGACTTATTTGTTTAAAAATATTTTAGGAAAAAAATTTCCGACATAATAATTAAACACACGTTCCATAATAAAATGAAGTTAGATCTGGAGTCTTAAGTGTATTACATATAAATAATTAATTTGGACCAAATTATTGTCCTTTCCGACGAGCTTTCACTCTCAATTCGTAGAATTGGATCTGGATTTTGTTAGCTAGAGATACAACTTGGAGTAATTAGACAGTAAAATTAACGAAACAATTGAAGGAGATTTATCCCACCTGAGTTGGAAAGGCGGTATGTGAGGGGGTTATGGTCCATATGGAGAAGTTCTATAATGTCGTGAGTGGATTGGAATTTGGAAGCGTTGTGATTTAACGTTTTACTTAATCCCGGATTGTTATCTGTTTTATACCATGTGACCAATTGAGGAGCCAATAAAAAAAGGTGCCTGCTATAACAACAAGGTTGATAGTCCTCAAATGGAGGAGATCATAATAATCAAATTGAAGGGAATTTACTCCAAAAGAGGTACTAGTATGTTAGAAGTTCTTTTACCCTCTCAAAAGTAATATTGAACAATACTATGTATGGTAAATTTTGCAGTATCTTTTTCTGCAACCTGCTCCAACATATTCCATATTGAGGACGATTTCCTAGTCTTGATAATAAGAATTATTGGAATACCCAACTTCTAGGCTAACTTCAGGAAATAATCATGTTTGACATTTCAAACGTGCAATATTTAAAATTAGAGAATGCCTTTTAATTGCCGCACTCTAACACAGATAGTAGCTAGGAACAAGACTCAGATTTTTTAGTCGGAATTCATTGTTTAACGAATTCCGACCATATAAAAATTACTCAAATTCGACCTCAAATTGCCTTTGAAAACTCAAAATTTTTATCTAGGAAGTTTCTATCATTTTTTTCTAATTTTTCAACTCAAACCACTAATTAAATGATGAAATTAACAATAGATTCATGTAAATTAACCAAAACCGAGTTAGGATTCCTTACCCCAATGATCTCTCTGAAAATTCCTCAAAAAATCGCCTCCCACCAATCTCTCTAAGTCCAAAAATGGATTATGAATCAAACCCTCGAAAATCCCTCTTTTCTGCCTAGTAAAACCGCTTCTGCGGCCTTTGTGTCGCTTCTGCGATGCTGCACCTGCGGAAAAACCATCGCAGGGGCGGATTCCACTTAAGCTTAGGGGATTCCCCTTCTGTGAATAAAATCTCGCACCTGCGAGTGCGCTCCTGCGGATAACTCTCTACTTTTGCCACCCTAGGCTTGGCCAGTCACTTCCGCTTTTGCGCTTCCTCACTCGCTTCTGCGAGTTCGCTTTTGTGAGACTCTGACTGCATCTGCAATTCAGCTAGGCAGCACCAATTGTTTCTGCGATCAAGCCCTCGCATTTACGAGTCTGCACCTGCAGCCAATGGTGCGCAGGTGCGATTGCACTACAACATCCCAGCTTCAGTAGTGAGGTTAAGTCCAATTTGTTCCGGATTCGATCCGAATCACACCCGGGGACCCCGTGACCCCGTCCGAAAATACCAACAAGTCCCAAAACACATAATTGACCTACTTGAGGCCAAAAATCACATCAAACAACATCGATTCTACGAATCGCAACCCAAATTCATGCCTTTGAACTATGAACTTCTGAATTCTGAAACCAATGTCGATTAATACCAAACCAACTCCGATTGACTTTAAATTTTACACACAAATCATAAATGATATTACGGACCTATTCCAACTTCCAAAATCGGGATCCGACCCCGATATCAATAAAGTCAACTCCAAGTCAAACTTTCCAAATCTTCCAAACCTTAATTTTTTTAACTTTCGCCAATTCATGCCGAAACGACCTACGAACCTCCAATTCCATATCCGTACACGCTTCTAAGTCTAAAATCACCATACGGAGCAACTGGAACCATCAAAACTCCATTCCGGAGTTGTCTACCCAAAACTCAAACTACGGTCAACTCATTCAACTTAAACCTCCAACTTAGAGGACTATGTGTCCCATTTCAAGCCGGAACTCACCCGAAACCAAAACCAAACACCCTGATAAGTCTCATAACCACAATATAACACAGAGGAGGCAATAAATAGGGGATCAGGGCTAAAACACTCAAAACGATCGGCCTGGTCGTTACATCCTTCCTCTCTTAAAATAAACGTTCATCCTCGAATGAGTATAGAGACATACTTGATGTGGTAAAAAGATGAGGATAGTGGCTACGCATATCATGCTCTGTCTCCCAAGTCGCCTCCTCGACTGGCTGAACCCTCCACTGAACTTTCACTAAAGTAATGTTCATCGACCTCAACTATTGAACCTACCTGTCTAATATGGCCACCGACTCCTCAACATAAGACAAATCCTTGTCCAACTGAACTGAGCTGAAATCCAACACATGAGACGGATCACCGTGATACTTTCGGAGCATTAAAACATGGAATACTTGATGAATTGCAGCTAGACTAGGTGGTAGTGCAAGCTTATAGGCCACCTCTCCAATCCTCTCAAGCATCTCGAAAGGTCTGATATACCTAAGGCTCAGCTTGCCGTTCTTCTCGAACCTCATAACACCATTCATGGGCGAAACTCGGAGCAAGACCCGCTCCCCAAACATGAGTGCAACGTCGCGAACCTTCCGATCCGAGTAACCCTTCTGTTTGGATTGGTCATTATGCAGTCGATCTTGAATCAATTTAACCTTTTCCAAAGCATCCTGAAACTAGTCTGTACCTAATAGCCTAGCCTCGCCCGGCTCAAACTAACCCACTGGAGACCGACACCGCCTCTCATACAAAACCTCATACGGAGCCATTTGAAAGCTCGACTGGTAAATGTTGTTGTAGGAAAACACAACAAGCGGCAAAAACTGATCCCAAGAACGCCCAAATTCCATCTCAGACGCACGAAGCATTTCCTCCAGTATCTGAATAGTGCACTCGGACTGTCCATCAGCCTGAGGGTGAAATGTTGTACTCAACTCCACACGCGTGCCTAACGCATTTGTACGACCCTCCAGAACTGCGATGTAAACTGCGTACCCCGGTCAAAGATGATGGATACCAGCACACAATCTCGCGAATATAAACCTGAGCCAGGTGCTCTGAAGAATAAGTAGTCAGCACTAGAATGAAATGAGCTGACTTGGTCAACCTATCCATAATCACCCAAACTGTATCGAACTTCCTTTGAGTCCGTGGGAGCCCAACAACAAAATTCATAGAAACCTGCTCCCGTTTCCACTCTGGAATCTCTAGCCTCTAAAGCAATCCACCCGACAGCTGATGCTCAAACTTTACCTGCTGACAGTTTAGGCACCGAGCTACATACTCCACTATGTCCATCTTTATTCTTCTCCACCAATAGTGCCGCCTCAAGTCCTGATACATCTTGGTGGCACCCGGATGAATGGAGTACCGCAAACTGTCGGCCTCCTAAAGAATCAGCTCACGCAAACCATCTACATTGGGCACACATAGCCTGCACTACATCAGTAATACACCGCCATCCCCGTTAGTGACCTAATTGGCATCGCCGTGCTGAACCGTGTTCTTGAGGAAAAGCAGATGAGGGTCATCATATTGACGCTCTTTTATACGATCATAAAGAGAAGACCAAGAAACCACACAAGCCAACATTCGACTAGGCTCTGAAACATCTAATCTAACAAACTGGTTGGCCAAGGCCTAAACATCAAATGCCAATGGCCTCTCTACTGCCGGTAGATATGCTAAACTTCTCAAGCTCTCCGCCTTGCGGCTCAAGGCATCGACCACCATATTAGCCTTCCTAGGATGATATAGAATGGTTATATAATAATCCTTAAGAAACTCTAACCACCTCCGTTGCCGAAAGTTAAGATCCTTTTGTATGAACAAATGCTGTAGACTCTGCGGTCGGTATAGACCGCACAAGGGACACCGTACAAATAGTGCTGCCAAATCATCAAGGCATGAACAATAGCTGCTAACTCGAGGTCATGGACTTGATAGTTCTTCTCATGCACCTTCAGCTGTCTAGACGTGTAGGCAATCGCCCTACCATCCTACATCAACACCACGCTGAGACCAATATGCGACGCATCACTGTATACAGTATAAGTCCTCGAACCTGTAGGCTATACCAACATTGGGGCTGTAGTCAAGGCAGTCTTGAGTTTTTTGAAAGCTCTCCTGACACTCCTTGGTCCACCTGAACAGAGCGCCCTTCTGGGTCAATCTGGTCATAGGTGCAACAATTGATAAGAAACCCTCAAAGAATCGACGGTAATACCCTGCCAAACCAAGAAAGCTTCAGATCTCAGTAGCTAAAGACGGTCTGGGCCAACTCTGCACTGCTTCAATCTTCTTTGAATCTACCTTGATCCCCTCAATCGACACTACATGACCCAAAGATGCCACTGAATCTAGCCAGAATTCACACTTTAAAATTTTTGCATACAACTTCTTTTCTCTCAAGGTTTAAAGCACGGTCCTCAGGTGTTTCTCATGATCCTCCAGTTCCGTGATAAGTAGCGATTTTGGCTATTTATTAGCGTCTTTTAGGTTTTGTTTTAGTCTAAAAGTGTTTAATTGTGTTTTCGAAACTGATGAAATGTACATAATTGCAGGAATGATAGAAGTTGGACTCCCTAGATGAAATCCGACTTAAAAAAGAGTAATCAAACCAGAAAGCAACAAAAGGCACAAGAACTTGCAAAGTGCTGACAGCAGAATTCCATATGCGGCTGCAAACAATGAAGAAAAATCCAACAGGCTTCCTAGCAAACTGCGGTCAGCAAAAGAATTCTGCGGCCACAATTGAAGAATTGGAAATCAACTTCAGAGGGTGTGCAATTTACAAAATCCATGTTCCTCAAGATTGCAGATCGCATAAGAATTGTGCGGCTGCAGACGAAGTACCTTTCGGCCGCAAAAAGAAAGATACGAACCACAGAAGAACAGATTGCAGCCGTAGTGATAAATAAGCGGACTGTAGAAACATTGCCTCGCAGCCGTAGCAGAGAATTGTGCGGCCGCAAAATCCCAACTCCTGCATGATGAAGACTTCTGCGGACCGCACATGAAATTGTGCGGCCGCAGAATCTCCCGAAGGGTATTTTTCTCTGAAATTTCTCGCCCTGTATAATTCGACGAGTTTCACAAAATTTGGTCAACTTTTGACATCGGCAACTCCTGTAGCCGTTTCTCTTTGCTTCTTTTAGTAGTTTTTGGATATTTTAACATAGATTTTATCATTTTGATTTTACAATATGAGTTTAATTAGCATTTCTACTTCTATTTCTTCAATGTCAAGCATGGGTAGCTAGATTTTTACTAGGGTTGTGACCTAACCCTAGTGTGTAAACCTTATGGGTATCAAATTTAGTACTTGTTTATGATTGGGCATTTATTATTTAGCTTTGCTCATATTTTTATTTGTGGAATTAATGGTTGTAACATTAGTTCATACCTAATTGACTTAGTCTCTACTTGAGAAAGAGAGACTTAGTCTAGAAAAACTTGGCTAACAAGGAATTGGGTCAATCGAGAGACTGAACAACCTAATTAAAGGGTTCAACCTAGAGATATTAATAACCCGGCTTGAGCTTTTATCAACCGTTTAGTGCAATACCCATTTGGACTTGAGAAAGCCAAATTGGACAAAATCACTCTCTAATCGAGAGGTATTGAGTGGGTAATTGAGAGTTGATAGCTATATACACCCGATCAACAAAACAAGCATTAAGTTTTATATCCCATGAGGCAAACACCTAGGTGATGGTGATAACCCTAGGCTTTTTACAAAACTTGAAAAATAACAAAAACAATTCTCTTAGTTTTATTTCTTAACTTTGCAATCTTAGTTTTAAATTAGACATAGAAACAACCTTAATTTGTGGAAGTGTAAATTAAGATAGTTCAAAACTCACGTACTACAATATATACTCCTAACTCCCGTATATAGCTCCCTGTGGAAATCGACCCCAACTC
Source organism: Nicotiana obtusifolia (assembly GCA_002018475.1). Classification (NCBI taxonomy): domain Eukaryota; kingdom Viridiplantae; phylum Streptophyta; class Magnoliopsida; order Solanales; family Solanaceae; genus Nicotiana; species Nicotiana obtusifolia. The sequence goes on along the minus strand of MCJB01048246.1, from coordinate 32,162 downwards.
TTGTTGGGTACTACTATTGCAATCTACCGTTCCATAACCTTGATTTGAGGTGTGAATATGGACGAGATCAATTTTTAGCGTTGTTGCCGAGGAGCTAAAAGACGGTGTTAGCTATATATTTATGTGTGTTTTTAGAATATCTTCTTTTCCTTCCTTGTTACTAACATGTTTGAGAAATTATAGGTGCAATCATAGCAAACAATGAGCTCGGATACATAGATTTAGGAGATGTGGACGTTGAGATGATGAAATGGATGAGGTTCCTCTTGAACCTCAAGCTAATAGACGAGGCCGAGTGCCTCAAGACAATGTGCCTGATCCATCGCCACCTCCACCACAAGCGGCTCCACACCGGGTGTTGCCGAATGAAGGGTATGCAAGTGCAATAGTCCCTCCCCGTATTAGGGCGGGCAACTTTCAAATAACCAACGTGATGCTCACTTTGCTCGAGCAACGAGGGTTCTTCACTGGTGCACCTAGTCAAAATGCATACAAACACTTGAAGGGGTTCGTAGATACGTGTTGGGGGAGTAAACAATCAAATGTCTCCGAGGATGCTTTAAGGCTAAGGCTTTTCCCCTTCTCTCTGCAGGGGAACGCTTTAGATTGGTTGGAACGTTTGCCAAACTATTCCATTCGTACTTGGGATGAATTGGCGGGAGAAATTTATATCTAAGTACTTATCTCCCAGGCATATGGCTATATTTCGGGATGAAATTCCAGCATTCAAGCAAGATCCCAATGAACCACTACACTAGATATGGGAACGATATTAAACAATGGTGAAAGAGTGTCCCAACAATGATATGATGGAGAACATGATTCAACAAACTTTCTATCGAGGGATCAGTATAACCAACCAATGTGTAGTGAACCAACTTGCCGGTGGGAACTTCATGACTACGCCTTATGCGGAGGCGTGTGATATTTTGGATGAGATAGAGGATACTTCATCGGCGTGGTAATCCTGGGCTAATGTTCCACAAGGTGATCCCAATGTGATTCACCTTCACAAAGAATTGCATGACCATGGGCAAGCCATAGCCGAATTGACCACCACCATGAACCACTTGGCAAAGGCTCAACTTCAACAAGTGCAAAACCCGAGGCAAGTCAATGCAATGGAGGGAGTAAACATGATGGTGAACCAACGGAGAACAAAGGTCTGCACGTGCAACAAAGAGTGAAAAAATTTGTGCAAGAAGATAGTGGGTTTGAACAAGATGATTCCTACAATGACAAAGAAGAAGAATTCCAATATGTGAATAACTTTCAACGGCAAAGAAATAATTTCCAAGACCCAAGCCAACAACAATGAAGAGCTCAAAACAATCAAGGAAATTGGAATTCTCACAACCAAGGTAATTGGAGTGGTGGAAACAATCAAAGCAATTGGAATAACAACAAAAATCAAGGAAATTGAAGTGGTGGCAATAATCAAGGGAATTGGCATAACAACAATAACCAAGGAAATTAGGGAGGCAACAATCAAGGCGGTTGGAGTATCAATCAAGGAAATCGGGGGTCAGGTTTTCTGAGACCCCCGATGTATCAACGACCAAGCAACCCGCCTCCTTATCCTTCTCATGGTCCTAGTTCTTCCAACACTGAAATGGGACGTATTGAGAACATGTTCAAGAAAATGATGGAGAAAAATGCCGATTCCGATGCCCAACTTGCCTCACACAACACATCAATCCGCAACTTAGAGGAGCAAATGGGGAAAATCTTTCAAGCTCTAAGTTCTCGTCCTAAGGGAGCACTACCAAGTGACACGGTGGTGAACCCAAAGGGTTGTAAAAACTCGGGGCATGCCATGGCCGTTACTACAAGAAGTGGAAAAGATGCACCCACCTCAAGTCAAAGAAAACTTGTGGATAATGAGCAAGTGGTACAAGAAGAAGAGATTTCAAACAATGTAGTGCAAGAAAATGATGAAGTGTGGATTGATATTGATGACAATATGGAAGAAACTCAAGAGGAAGTGAACCCGTCTATGGATCATGTTATTGACATATCGGAACCGGTAGTGCAAAAGGCTAAGGCACCAGCCTAAGCCTCCTCCTCCATATCCTCAGAGGCTTGCCAAGCAAAACGGAGAAAATCAATTTAAAAGTTCATTGACATGATGAAGATCTCTCAATCAATGTGCCATTAGTTCAAGTCTTAGAACAAATCCCCGGTTATGCAAATTTTATGAGGGATCTAGTGACAAAGAAGTGTTCTATGAATTTTGAAACTATCAAAGTCACTCATCAAGTGAGTGCAATTGTGCATTCGATGGCTCCTAAATTAGAAGATCCCGATGCTTTCACAATCCCTTGTACTATTAGAAGTGTCGAGTTTGTTAAAGCTCTTTGTGATCTTGGGGCAAGTATCAATTTGATGCCCTATTCAGTTTTCAAGACTTTGGGGATTGGGCAACCAAGACCAACATCTATGGGACTACAAATGGCCGATCTTACCATGAAGAGACCGTTGGGAGTGATTGAAGATGTATTGGTTTGTGTTGATAAATTCATTCTTCCAGCATATTTTGTCATTTTTGATTGTGAAGTGGACTATGAGGTGCCGATTATTCTTGGAAGACCTTTCCTTGCTACGGGGAAGGCTCTTGTTGATGTTGAATCCGGAGAGCTCACTTTCTAGGTGGGTGATCAAAAAGTGATATTCCATGTATGCAAATCTATGTGGCAACCAAATAGCAAATAAGTATGTTCTTTCGTGGACTTGGTGACCGATGTGATTATTGATGACACAAGTGCCACAATTAATGTGGGTGCTATGTTGGAGGCCATCTTGCTCAACTTTGATGATGACGAGATGGATGGCTTCATGGAATATGTGAACTCTTTGCATGGGATGGGGTCATACAACTATGCACCTCAGAAACTTTTCTTGGATATTGCAAATAGGAGAACTCCTCCTACAATGCCATCAATTGAAGAGCCTCCTACCTTGGAATTGAATCCATTGCCTCCACATTTTCGGTATGAATATCTTGGCCCCTGTTCTACTTTATCGGTTATTCTTTCCTCTTGTTTGACTAACGTGCAGGTTGACTCTACATTGGCGGTGCTCCACAAGAGGAAGAAGGCTATTGGGTGGACTTTAGCGGATATTCAGGGAATAAGCCTCGCATTTTACATGCACAAGATTAACTTGGAGGAAGATACCAAACCATTCATTGAACATCAAAGGAGACTAAATGAAGCTATGCAAGACGTGGTCAAAAAGGAGATCATCAAGTGGTTGGATGCCGGGGTTGTTTACTCAATTTATGATATTTCATGGATTTTTCCGGTACAATGTGTCCCAAAGAAGGGGGGAATTGCGGTGGTCACCAATGACAAGAATGAGTTGATTCCCACAAGAACGGTGACTGGGTGGACAGTGTGTATGGACTATCGCAAGCTAAACAAAGTCACGAGGAAGGATCATTTTCCACTTCCCTTCCTTGACCAAATGCTGGATAGGTTGGCCGGCCGTGCTTTTTATTGCTTTCTAGATGGATATTCGGGCTACAACCAAATCCTTATTGCTCCGGAAGATCAAGATAAAACAGCTTTCACATGTCCCTATGGTACTTTCGCTTTCAGGTGGATGCCATTTGGCTTATGTAATGAACCGGCGACTTTTCAAAGGTGTATGATGGCGATCTTTACGGATATGGTAGAGGACTACCTTGAAGTCTTCATAGATGACTTCTCGGTGGTCAGGGATACCTTTGATGATTGCTTGGCAAATTTGGATAAATTATTGGCAAGGTGTGACAAAACGAACTTGGTGCTAAATTGGGAGAAATGTCATTTGGTCGAGGAAGGCATTGTCCTTGGCCACAAGATTTCAAAGAATGGAATAGAGGTTGACAAGGCAAAATAGAGGTGATTTCTAAACTTTCCACCTCCAATTTCGCTGAAATGCATGCGAAGTTTCTTAGGTCATGCGAGGTTCTACCAGCGTTTCATCAAGGATTTTCTAAATTAGTGAACCCGTTGTGCAAGCTCTTAGAGAAAGATGCTAAATTTCACTTCAATGATGATTGCATGAGAGCCTTTTAATTGCTAATGCTCAAGTTTACAATCACTCCCATTATCACCGCTCCTAATTGGAGTATCCCTTTTGAGCTCATGTGCGATGCTAGTGACGTAGCGGTTGGAGCAATTTTGGGGCAACGCATCAATAAGATTTTTTCATCAGGTCTACTATGCTAGCAAGACCATGAATGATGCCCGAGTCAACTACACGGTTATGGAGAAAGAGCTCCTTGCCATTATGTTTGCAATTGAGAAATTTCGCCCGTACTTGATGGGTGCAAAGGTTATTTTTCATAAGGATCATGCGGCACTTCGCTATCTTATGAGCAAGAAAGATTCAAAAGCTCGGTTGATGAGATGGGTACTATTGTTGCAAGATTTTGATATTTACATCCAAGATAAAAAAAAGGGAGTGAAAATCAAGTGGGGGACCACTTGTCTCGTTTGGAGGAGGATGGGAGGACGCATGATGGCCTTGAAATCTATGATTCTTTCCCCGATGAGAAACTCTTGGCTATTTCAATGAAGGAGGTGCCATGGTTCGCGGATCTAGCAAACTTCCTTGTGTGTGGAATTATCCCAGATGAGTTCTCTTCAAATCAAAGGAAGAAGCTCAAACGGGATTGTCCAGACTATTATTGGGATGAGCCATACCTTTTCTAGATTTGCACAGACGGGGTAATTAGAAGATGTGTATCCGAAGAAGAGCAATGTGATATTCTTGAGGCTTGCCATTCTTCGCCTTATGGTGGTCACCATGGCAGAGCAAGAACAACAGCCAAAGTGCTAAGTTGCGGTTATTGGCCCACTCTTTATAAAGATGCAAGTGATGTGGTGAAAAGATGTGATGAATCCCAACGGCCGGAGGAATCTCGAAGAAGAATGAAATGCCTCTCACTACTAATTTGGAGATTGATATCTTTAATGTGTGGGGTATTGACTTCATGGGTTCTTTTGTGAGTTCTTCTGGAATCCCATACATCTTGGTCGCGATTGATTATGCTCTAATGGGTTGAGGCCATTGCTCTACCCAACAAAGAAGCGAGAAGTGTAGTGGAGTTCTTGAAGAAGAATATTTTCACAAGATTTGGTGCTCTGCGGGCTATCATAAGCGATGGGGGGTCGCATTTCTTCAACAAGGCTTTTGACACTTTATGGTGTCACTCATGAAGTTATGATTCCCTATTATCCACAAGCTAGCGGTCAGGTGGAAGTCTCCAACCAGGAGATAAAGAGTATGCTGTCCAAAACAATGAATGCTAATCGGACGGATTGGTCAATAAAGCTTGATGATGCATTATGGGCTTATCGGACTGCTCTCAAACTCCTACCGGAATATCTTCATACCGGTTGGTGTTCGACAAAGCTTGTCATCTTCCGGTGGAACTTGAGCACAAAGCCATGTGGGCTTTAAAGAAATTGAATCTTGATTGAGATGCAGCCGTGAACTTGTGAGTTGCACATTTGAATGAATTAGATGAGTTCCGGTACCATGCCTATGCAAGTACGTCCTTCTACAAAGAGTTCAAGGTGGGCGATCTTTTTTTGTTATTCAACTCACGGTTGAGGATGTTTCCCGGAAAGCTGAAATCTAAATAGAGTGGTCCCTTTGAAATTGTGGGTGTGACACCTTTTGGTGCACTGGACTTGAAGAACAAAAACAATGAGGTATTCCAAGTGAATGGTCACCAGGTGAAGCACTATTTGGGAAAGGTTGATGATGGCCACGTGGTGGCAATGATTCATTTATAATGATGGTAATCTGCGTCATGCTGCGACGTTAAATCAGGTGCTTCTTGGAAGGCAACCTATGTTTCTTTTTCTTTCCTTTTCGACTTTTGTAGTTAGGTGTTACTTTTGTGCTAACTGGTTTTGAAGTGTGTTGCTAGAATGAGTGTGCTTTACAGGAATTGTGCTAAGACAATTGGCTAAGTTTGGAAAGAATTGCAGACTGCAATTGTATTGTGTGGACCGCACAATTTTGGTTGCTACAGCAAAGGGTGCTTTGCGACCGCACAATTGCATTGCGGACCGCACAAGTTGGAGGTGGAAAATATCAACTCTCTGAAGTTGGTCCGTCAGAGAAATGGCCAATCTGCGGCTGCAACACGAATTTTGCAGTCCGAAATAAAACTTGCGGCCGCACAGCTAATTCTGCAAACCGCAAAATGCTAGGGCATCTCAGGCCCACATGTAACAGAGTGCAGACCACAATAGGAATTTGACGGCCGCACTCACCTCCCTTGCACCTACCAGAACCCCTTCACTATAAATAGGAGATGATGGCCATTGTTTCCCTCCTTTCTAAGCTCACAAAGTGCTAAAATCGGAATTTCTTGTGAAATTATCTGCTCACAAGCCTAACAACCGTTGGTCACTCATATCTTGCACAAATTCATCTCTGGTATGCATATCATCTTGATTAACTTCTTTTAATTTTTAGATTATTAGTAAAATTTTGAACCATTTGTCTGTGAATCTAATTGAACAATCTCTTGGGGTGAATATGTAGTGGGTAGACAGATAAATGTTCTAAGGGGAATGGGTGAATTGATTATCATGCTTAGATGTTAATTCCATGTCAAAAGTGTGCAAAAATGTCAAGCGGTGAATAATTGACCGACTGTTCGTCAAATTTTGGAATCTGCTGCCGCACAAGAAATTGTGCGGTGCGCAGAAGTTAAGGTATAGGGCATTATAATAAGGCATGAATCTGTAGTTGCAATGAAAATGTGCGGACCGCATAAATCCTATTGCGGCCACAGAACAATATAGTCTCTTTGATTTAAATGACTCTCAAGTGCGGCTGCAAAGTAAATTGTGCGGACTGCAAAAATATGATTACGGCCGCAAAACAGCCAATTCTCTGTCATCAGAGAGTTGGCATTTTGGTGATGTCTGAGTTGCGGCCGCAAAGAGAAATCTGGGGACCGCAATCCACTTCTGCGGTCGCAAGGGAAAATTATGCGGTCCGCAATGCCTATTCTGCGGTCGCAATGATAATTCTGTTGACCGCAAGTCCCTTCGCTACAAGCATGATTCTGATGTGTTTTAACTGTAATCTCTCATGTGTCATTGCATTCATTCTATGTCTGAACTTGAACTGTAACTAACAATCGCCTTTGCTTGGTATAGAACATGGTTCGATCTAGAGGAAGAGGCGACACTTTAAAAGGAAGAAGTGACCTTTCTCGGGGACGAGGGAAGAGACCTATGCCTAGTTCCCAACAGCTTGACATCAGAAAGAGGATAGCAATAGGCAGAGGGCGAGGTGTAGACCTCTTAGAGACCAGTTCTTATGTCCCGTCTAGGGATGTCTCTGAGGGCAACTCAGCTTCAGTACATGAGCAGTCGGTCGTCCAATCAAGGCCACTAGGGAGATATCAGCTCATGGATGAGCCATTATCATCACATAACACCTTTGAGGATTCGGAGAGTGCTAGTCAGGCTTCTGAGCCCTCCACTACACCTGTCCCCCAGGCACAAGAGACTTCAATTCAGGACATCCCAGATGGTAGCCGAGGGGGAGATGCTACGGTTACCGGCCTTGAGCGGTCGAAGAAGAAAGAGATGTGGGAGGACAGATTCATCAGTTTGGCTGCCTTCTCTAGTTTTCGTGAGTGGTGGCCAGTGAGATTGCTCACTCTTGAGCGACATTACCAATTGACAGACCTAGAAAAGTACAACCCTAAAGTCTTGAGGCAGTTTTGGGAGCGGAAGGGGTGGATGTGGTTCACCCAGAGCGTAGTGGATGTGAAGGAATACCTTGTCCGGGAGTTCTATGCAAATGTGGCGCACATCAAAAAAGGGACAAAGGTAACTAAAGTGAGGAACCTGAAGGTGCGTTTTAACCAGCACACATTGAACACCTACTTGGGGTTTGATGATGTCGACCATGGCTAGCTGAGATTCTGGAAGCTCCTGGACCACCACCACCATGGATTACAGCAGGGGTGTCTATTCACAAAAACACTCTGCGTTTTGAGGCGAAGGGGTGGCAGACCTTTGTATGCAGCCGACTCGACCGTGTCTGAATGAGGGGTGGCAGATCTTATCTCGCGGGCAGTTCTAGTCACCTCCATCATGGTCGGGTACCCGATCAATGTGGGTGTCATGATGTCGGTCAACATCTCTGTGGTCGCCAGGCAAGCTGACATATCCTATCCGTATCCCAACACTATTACTGAGTATCTTACGGATGTGAGGGCGGAGTCGAGAGATTTTGATACGAAGGTGCGAGCGAAGAAGCCCTTCTCATGGTATTCGTTGATGGATGCACATAACCCTAAGAAAAAGGGTCGGTCGACTACCACCATAGGCCAGTCTGATGAGTCATCGGTGGTAGCTGCAGAGACAGTCGACATGCCATCCACTTCAGTAGAGCCTTTAGCCAGTGCAGCAACTATGCCCCAACCTACAGCCTCAGTGCCTCCAGCAGCCCCTAATACAGGTTCCACCTAGGCTTTGAAGCTGGTGCCAACGCCCACTGCTCCACTATCTACGTTGTGAGTCTCCCAGACACTGGCGATCCTCAACAACTGGATGCAGACAGCTACTGCAAAGCTGTCTGACATATCCAATAATGTTACAACAGAGTCCTCCATTCCTGCACCCTAGATTTCTCCCACAGTTGAAGAAACTCTTGGAGAACCAGAACACAATCATGGCCACTTTGGTGCAGCATGAGTCAGTAATAGAAGAGCTGGGGAAGTGAAGAAGATGCGAAAGTCCCAAGCCTCCAAGAAGTCAGTGGATAAGCTCCGGAGACAGGTTACCAAGCTTGTAGCAGCCGGAGACATTCCCATTGACATGCTGATTGACCCGCATCACCCAGGCCCAGGTCATATAGCACATGCAGCACCAGCTGGCCAGTCCGAGGAGCCAGACCATGCTGCTAACACTGCCGAGGCAGTACGTTAGATGTTCACCAACCCAGTCACTCCCGGAGTTGAGGATGATAAGATCCAATTGGACGAGACTGAGGTCGGTGATGGTACCGGGGACACAGAGATGGCCAAGGAGCCATAGGGAGTTTTCTTCACTCTTACCTTTCCTTTACTTTTATTTTTTTAAGCATTCGAGACAATGCTTATTATTATTCGGGGTGTGGAATTTATTTGATCTATTTTGATGATTCTAAGACAATTAGTCTGTAATAACTGACAGTATTTTCTTCTTTTTCCTTATTCTGTATATTCTCTCTTTTCCCTCTCATTTTATGTATATATCTTCTCTCATTGTGTATATTTGTATTGCTTTCAATAGTTTTTGTTTGTAGCTTCTTTATGTTTGGTTCTCTTACTAGTTAGTATTTAATTTAGTAGCTTTTTATCTATTTAGTAACTTCTTTTTGAATTTGTAACTTCTTTTTATTTAGTAGATTCTTTTTATGTTTTAGTGGATAATAAGCCTTTGGTTTTCTTAATGCCACGGTTCTTTCCAAAGGTAGTTTTTGTGTGAACCGGGTGACTCTTCCCAACGATGGACGACGTGACAACCCTCTTAAGAGATTGAGTCCGTTTTGGTGTTTAGGTAATAATAGTAGTAGTAGTAGTAATGAATAAAAAGACCTAATTAAGTAATGCTCGAAGAGTCAAACATGCTTCACTTGGTACCAAAACACTTAACTACGTGCTTATGGTTGAAAATAAGTTTTTTTGGAAAAAAATAGCTCTACTTAGTGACTTGTGACTCTTGTGTTGACTTAGGCAATCATCGAGTGGTTTAATCGAACCATAGTGATTTTCAATCTTGAATGTGGTCGTTGTGGGCCCTCGACTCTATCCTCTTTAACAATCCAGTTGCGTGAGCGGTGAGATGTTTTTGTTGCAAGTCCAAGTACCCGTGCGAATGGTCTAGAACTTGCCCCGAATGTGTTTCAAGGCGAAATCTTAAGTTTTTCTTGGGTTGAGAAGTGATTGTAGGCTTTCCTTGACCCGCTTGAATTTTCCATTCCTACCAATGTTGTTATCCCTAGTCAACCCATTTGAGCCTCGGTCCTTTCTCATTTGATAACCATGTTACAAGCCTTTACCCGTTTTGTCGTGACCCTCTCTTGGCACCCGAGCTTTCCTTAACACTCTTGTGAAACAATTGGCAAAAAACATAAGTTTGGGGGAGAGACGAGAAACAGAAAGAGGTATCAAGGCATAAAAAGAGAAAAGAAATGATGAGAAGGAAATGCAAGAAAAGGAAAGAACAAAAAGAAAAATGCAAAAGAAAGTGAATAAGTGGAAGAGTTGAAGGGATTCAAAAAAGATAATACACAGCATGGAGAAATCAAAGAGGGAGAAAATAAATGTCATAATCAAGAAAGAGTGATGTTAAGTCTCTCAAATTCCCCAAGGAAAAGAAAGTGCCTCAAGGAATTGGCAAAGCATTAGCCGAGAATAAGAAAAATGGAGTGCTTAAGGAAAGGTGAAACCACTCAACCATAGCGTATCCAACCTTAGTCCAAAAGCCTTCATTACATTCCGAAAAATCCCTACTTGATTTCAAGCCAAGTGAGCTTACATTAGTGGCGATCTACATGAGAGGCAAGCCTATAGTACTTAAAGTCGTACTTGCGGACATTCCTTGAGAGAGATGAGTGAACCTTTCGCAAAATTTTTGATTGAGTGCTAAAATTCGTAAGTGAAATAGGAGGAGGAGTTTGGGATCCACAATAACCTACATGAAAGAGCGAGCTTCCTTGAAGAATAAAGTCAACTCTTGAAGCTCAAGTGTCACATTAGAACTATATGTGCATAAAAGTTTAACTTGTTGCCTTGTTGATAATACGTAAGTAGTGTGGGTAATTGTTGGTCCCAACAGATGTGTGAATGACTCACCTTTGATTTTCTGGAATAACCCTTAACTTGTGGAGGTGGGAACTATTTTATTTGCTTGAGAACAAGCAAAACCTTAAGTTTAGGGGAGTTGATAAGTAGGGATTTTGACTACTTATTAGCGCCTTTTAGCTTTTGTTTTAGTCCAAAAGTGTTTAATTATGTTCCCGAAACTGATGAAATATGCAAAATTGCAGGAATATTGGAAGTTGGACTCTCAAGATGAAGTCCGACTCAAAAAGGAGTAATCAAAACACAAGTCAACAAAAGGCACAGGAACTTGCAAAGTGCAGACCGCAGAATTCCATCTGTAACCGCAAACAATGAAGAAAAATCCAACAGGCTTCCTAGAAAACTGTGGTCCGAAAAAGAATTGTGCGGACGCAATTGAAAAATTGGAAATCAACTTCAGAAGGCGTGCAATTTTCCAAAATCCAAGTTCCTCAAGATTGCGGACCGCACAAGAATTGTGCGGTCGCAGAAAGAAAGATGCGGACTGCAGAAGAACAGAATGCGGCCGCAGTGATAAATCTAATGACCGCATAAACATTGCCTCGCGGCCGCAGCAGCGAATTGTGTGGCCGTAGAATCCCAACTCCTGCAGGAAGAATACTTCTGCGGACAGCACATGGAATTATGTGGCCGCAGAACCTCCCGAAAGGCATTTCTATCCGAAATTTTTAGCCCTGTATAAATAGATGAGTTTCACAAAATTAGGTCAACTTTTGACATCAACAACTCCTGTAGTCGTTTTTCTTTGCTTCTTTTAGTAGTTTTCTATATTTTGGGATATTTTAATATAGATTTTATCATTTTGATTTTACAATATGAGTTTAATTAGTATTTCTACTTTGTTTCTTCAATTTCAAGCATGAGTAGCTAGAGTTTTACTAGGATTGTGACCTAACCCTAGTGTGTAAACCTTATGGGTATCAAATTTAGTGCTTGTTTATGATTGGGTGTTTATTATTTAGCCTTGCTCATGTTTTAATTTGTGGAATTAATGGTTGCAAACATTAGTTCATGCCTAATTGACTTAGTCTCTACTTGAGAAAGAGAGATTTAGTCTAGGAAAACTTGGCTAACAAGGAATTGGGTCAATTGAGAGATTGAATAACCCAATTAAAGGATTCAATCTAGAGATAGTATTACCCGACTTGATCTTTTATCAACCGTTTTGTGCAATACCCATTTGGACTTGAGAAAGACAATTTGGGCAAAATCACTCTCTGACTGAGAGGTATTGAGTGGGTAATTGAGAGTTGATAGCTATAATACACACCGATCAACAAACCAAGCATTAAGGTTTATATCCCATGAGGCAAACACCTAGGTGATGGTCATAACCCTGTGCTTTTTATAAAACTTGAAAAATAACAAAAATAATTTTCTTAGTTTTATTTCTTAACTTTGCAATATTAGTTTTAAATTAGATATAGAGACAACCCCAATTTGTAGAAGGGTAAATTAAGATAGTTCAAACTTACGTACTACAATATATACTCCTAACTCTCATATATAGCTCCCTCTGAAAATCGACCTCGACTCTTGTTGGGTACTACTATTGCAATCGAACGTTTCATAACCTTGATTTGAGGTGTGAATTGTACGAGATCACTCCGCAAGTACACCAAGATGTCGTCAATAAACACAATGGTGAATAAGACAAGAAAGGGCTAGAATACACTGTTCATCAAGTGCATGGATGCTACTGGGCGTTGGTCAATCCAAATGACATCACAAGGAACTCGTAATGACTATATCAAGTCCTGAAGGCAGTCTTCGGGATATCTGGCTCCCGAATCTTCAAGTGATGATAACCTGAATGCAAGTCAATTTTGGAGAACACTCTGGCATCCTGTAGCTGGTCAAATAGGTCATCAATGTGTGGTACTGGATACCTGTTCTCCACTGTAACCTTGTTTAACTGGCGATAATCAATACACATGCACATAGAACTATCCTTCTTCTTTACAAACAAGACTGGAGTACCTCCAAGGTGATACACAGGGCCGAATGAAATTCTTATCAAGCAACTCATGCAACTTATCCTTTAACTCCTTCAACTCTGTTGGGGCCATGCAATATGGTGAAATAGAAATGGGCTGAGTGCCCGGTAACAAATCAATACAAAAATCAATATTCGTGTAGGGCGGCATGCCCGGAATATTCGTCGGAAATATATCTGGATAATCCCTCACTACCGGAACTGATTGAATGGAAGGAGTATTAAAATCGACATCCCTCACATATGCTAGATGCACATCACATCCCTTTCCAACCATCCGCTGTGCCATAAGGAAAGACACCACCCTACTAGGAATATAATCTAAAGTACCTCTCCACTATAATCGCGGAAAACCTGGCATAGCCAACGTCACCGTCTTGGCGTGAGAATCAAGGATAGTACGATAGGGCGACAACCAGTCCATGCCCAAGATAACATCAAAATCTACCATACTGAGCAACAATAGATCGGCTCTGGTCTCAAAACCAATAAGAACATCTAAACACAACCGATACACACGGTCAACAATAATGAAATCTCCCACAGGCGTGGACACATAGACAAGAGAACTCAAAGAATCATGGGATATACCCAAATATGGAGCAAAATAAGACGATACATGGGAATAAGTGGAGCCTGGATCAAATAAGACTGATGCATCTCTATGACAAACCAGAACAATACATGTGATAACTGAATCGGATGCAACCGCCTCTGTCCTAGCAGGAAGCATAATATCTGGCCTGGCCTCCCCCTCTGGGGCGAACTCTACTTGCCCGACCTCCATCCCTGACTGGCTGTGCAGGTGGAGTAGCAATTGGTGTGGTAACTACAGCTTGAGAAGCCTGAGGGTTCTGTGGAATACGTGGGGCTGAATAGTCTGTGATGGTGCACCCCTCCTGAGTCTGGGGTAATCCATCACCATATGACGAGTGTCACCACACTCAAAACAAACCCTCGAAGGACGTGGCTGCTGGAATTGGCTCGGGCCTGTTCGGCTGGACTGACCGTTGAAAGCACCCCGCGCAAGAGGTGCACTAGACACTCGCGATGCATAATGGGGAACATGAGGCCTGGGAGTGGCTGGAATACCACTGGAAGCTGGAGTGCTGAATGAACAGGTAGCCCTTACCATGACGGGCAGCAACTGGGGCACAGGCACCACTATGTGTGCCAGAATCTCGAGGACTCTTGGCCTTCCACTCCTCTCTCTCCCAGACTCACATACCCTCCAATCTCCTAGCGATCTCCATTACCTGCTGGTATGGGATGTCCATCTCTTACTCTCGGGCCATGCTGAATCCAATATCAGGGTTGAACCCCTCGATAAATCGACAAACTCGCTCTTTGACAGTAGCAACCAAGCCTGGTGCATGCCTGGACAAATCACTGAACCGGACTGCATACTCCGATACGGTCATAGAACCCTGGTGCAACTGCTCAAACTCTATGCGCCATGCATCCTTAAGACTCTAGAGAACAAACTCCCTCATAAACATCTTTGAGAACTAATCCCAGGTGAGTGAATCTGTCTCGGCTGGGCAACCCAACTCATACGCTCGCCACCACTGATAAGCCACTCCCTTAAGCTGGAACATAGTGAAAGCAACCCCACTCAACTCCACAATATCCATAGTAAGAAGGATACGGTGGCACTCCTCAAGAAAACCCCGGCATCCTCTGAAGCCAACCCACTGAAAGTAGGAGGGTGGTACTTCTTATACCTCTAGAGCTTGAGCTGCTCCCCCTCAGAAGCTGCTGCCCTAACCTCGGGCTGAATTGGGGCAACCGGTTGCACTGGTATGACCTTTAGGACCTGGTCAACCTGGAGTCGCTATTCTGGGGTGCGGGCGACAGGAGTCTGTGCTCCTCCCCCGGCTTGAGATATGGCAGGAGTAAGTGGAATCAACCCCGCCTGAGCCAAAGTGCCGAACATGCTCAGAAACTGGGCGAGAGTCTCCTGAAGTGCAGGGGTAGCAACAGGCATCTCAGGTGCTTGCTTTCCAACTAGAGATACCGGTGGCTCCTCTGTAGCAGCTCGATCAGGTGCTCTAGCTACACCACGTGCCCGTCTTCAGTCACTCGCGGCTATAGCAGGGGGCATGGGTGTCTGATCATCAGATCCAGCTGTGCGTGTCCTCACCATCTGTGAGAGAATAGAAAGATAGAGATTTAGAATTTTGAAGTAAATAAATTCACATGATAAGGAATTAAAGAAGTAAAACTTTTTCTAACAGTTTCATAGCCTCCCGAAGATAAGTACAGACGTCTTTGTACCGATCCGCGAGACTCTACTAAACTTGCTTGTGACTCATAACACTTATGAACCTAGAGCTCTGATACCAACTTGTCACAACCCTAATTTTCCTCCGTAGGTTGTCGTGATGGCACCTAGTCTCTAAGACTAGGTAAGACTAACAAACATGCGGAATAACTGAATTAATAATTAAGTCTCAACTCAGCAACTTTGTAAAATAACTTTTCAACTCAACATATACAACTCTCGAGACCCAGCGAGATACAAGTCACAAGCTCTAAGTAGAAATACTAGATAATCTTATACATCAATGTCTAAATATGAAAAGATAATGAATAAAGAGATCTAGATAGAGGGGAAACTCCGAGGCCTGCGGACGCCGGCAGGTATACCTTGAAGTCTCTGTAGTAGAACTCTAGCTAATGCCTGGGCTGATAGGAAGTACCTAGATTTGCACAAAAAGACGTGTAGAAGAGTAGCATGAATACACCATAATGGTACCCAGCAAGTCCCAAGCCTAACCTCGATAGAGTAGTAACGAGGTCAGGTCAGGGCCCTACTAGAAATAAATAAGAAAAATTATACAAATAATTTAACTGTAAGGGACATGCCAAATTCTACTACACAAAATCAAGGCAGATAATACATCACGGAAGAAAGCAAGGAAATGTTAAGGCAAGGAAACAAACAACCAAACACAAGTGAAGTAACAGAGGAACAACAAGAGTCACTACCGAGGTACCGCCTCGTAGTCTCAAATCACAGAAGTAATCTACAATCTTTCCTTATGTCACCGCGGGAGCCTTTACATTTAGTTTTGAAAATTATTTTTCCGAAATAGCATCTTGCATTTTATCCCACCTTATCACAACACATGACTTCTAGTAGTTCCCCTACTAGCCACGCATATTAAGCCCACCTTATCTTACGCAAACTCAATCAACTAGTAGGTCTTTCCCTCGATTATCCAACTCCGAAAGGCTCGAATCTAGCCAAAACAACTTCATAATATAAATATAACTATAGGAAACTAATTCGGACAATAAAATTATGATCTTTACAAAGAAATAAAAAGCCAACTCAAAAATTCAATCCGAGCACGTGTCTCGAAACTCGACCAAAATTAGCAAATTCGAACACCCATTCGATAACGAGTCAAAACATACAAAATTTACTCAAATACGACCTCAAATCGCCTTTCAAAACTCAAAATATTAGTCTAGGAAGTTTCTACCATTTCCCCCCAATTTTCCATCTCAAACCACTAATTAAATGATAAAATTAATAATAGATTCATATAAATTAACCAAAACCGAGTTAGGATTCCTTACCCCGATGATCTCCCTGAAAAATCCTCGAAACATCACCTCCCACCTAGATCTCTAAGTCCAAAAATGGATTATGAATCAAACCCTCGAAACTCCATTTTTTTTTCCTAGAAAAATCACTTATGCGTCCTATGTGTTGCTTCTACGATGCCGCACCTGCGTAAGCACCATTGCAGGTGCGGATTCCACTTAAGCTCAGGGGATTCCACTTCTGTGGATAAAATCTCACACCTGCAAGTGCGCTCCTGCGGATAACTCTATGCTTCTGCGACCCTAGGCTTGGCCAGTCACTTCCGCTTCTATGCTTCCTCACTCGCTTCTGCGAGACTCTGACCGCATTTGCGGTCCCAACTGGGCAGGCCACCAATAGCTCCTGCGATCAAGCCCTCGCATTTGTGATTCCGCACCTGCGGCCAATAGTGCGTAGGTGCCATTGCACCAAAATAGCCCAGCTTCAGCAGTGAGGTTAAGTCTAATTTGTTCCGAATTCGATCCGAATGACACCTGGGGCTCCCGGGGCCTGTCCGAAAATACCAACAAGTACCAAAATACATAACGAGCCTATTGATGCCACAAATTACATCAATCAACATTGTTTTATGAATCAAAACCCAAATTCAAGCCTATGAACTATGAACTTCCGAATTCCGAAATCAATGCTGATTCATACCAAACCAACTCCAATTGACTTCAAATTTTGCACACAAGTCATAAATGATATTACGTACCTATTCCAACTTTCGGAATCAGGATCCGACCCTGATATTGATAAAGTTAACTTTGGTTCAAACTTTCCAAATCTTCCCAACCTTAATTTTTCTAACTTTCACCAATTTACGCCCGAAACGACCTATGGACCTTCAATCCTACATCCGAACATGCTCCTAAGTCTAAAATCACCACACAGAGCTATGAAACCATCAAAACTCCATTCTGAATTCGTCTACCCATAAGTCAAACTACGGTCAACTCCTTCAACTTAAACCTCCAACTTAGGGACTAAATGTCCCATTTCATTCCGGAACTCACTCGAAACCAAAACCAAATACCCTGATAAGTCTCATAACCAAAATATAACATAGAGGAAGATATGAATAGGGGATCGGGACTAAAACACTCAAAATGACCGGCCGGGTCGTTATTCCTTCATTCGCATTACCATCCCAATTAGTCTTCCTTGTATGTGTCTTCTTCTTTTTTTTGCCACTGTGCATAGGAGATAAGCCTCCACCTCTAGCAGCCTCTGCCCTACATTGGTCTAGTAATTCTTCTTCTACATCTTTTTCATAAATATCAACTCCTAAATTTCCCTCATGATGTTGATTTGTAAGATCTTGTTCAACTAAATCACTTGGTTCGTGTCTTTTTGACACTATGCCAATAGGTTTAACTATAGAGGCTTGAAGTTGAGCATTTGTGTTAATGTTCTGCAGGACATGTGTATTCGTCTTTGAACTAGCTAAGTGTGCAACTTTTCGATTTTGGACTCTCCAAAGCAGGGGCGGATTTAAGGGGAGAGGAAAGGGGTTCATTCGAACCCCCTCTGCTGAAAAATTACACTGTGTATATATGGAAAAGTCTATTTTTTACCTCTATATATTACGTTTTGAATCCCCTTGACACAACCTAAAATCATAGCTTGGTGGTCAAGAAGGTTCAAAATCTTGTAAGGTCAGTGGTTTATTTCCCACTAGCTATAATATTTTTTAACCTTTTTTTAACTCCCTTAGCGTAAATTACGCCTCTGCCACCACTCCAAAGCATGCAAAAGTGCTCTATCATGGACTGAAATCATAGCCTTGCTTGAAGGCACAAAAACAGGCGCAAGAGGCCTCAATTGTTTCTTAGGAGAACTTGAAGCAATGTTATTGTTTGGTACGTTTGGTGAGATACCTGAAAGCAGGCTATCACCTTCATCTTCATGATCATCACTATCATTGACATTATCTTCTTCATCTTCCTCCACTTGGTCTGCAAAAAATTTGGTGTTGGGCATTCTATCGTCTCAATCTAGTCAATCAATTCATTATTATGTTTGCTATCTTGTGAACTGTTCTCCTCCTTTAGCATTTTATTTTTTTGGTTTTACCACATCGTAATCATTTCATGTTGATAAAAGGAACTGCCCAGATTCACTTTCATGCTCACCAAAGGACTCCAATTACTGGGAAGGCATTTTATGTGCCGATGTATTTAAAGTGACCAAGGGTTGCTTGATCGTAGAATTGATATTCAACATCATAGAAACGTAGGAGTGCTGGAACACAGTACTTGATCACCCTTTAAAACTCCCAACCAAATTGTTCTCTAAAGCGCTATGTTGAACACTTAAATCCTTAGGCAAAAAATCCTTGCCTCGATCGAGTTTGTCACTGGTAGTACCTGGGATTAATTGCTGCACCAATTTAGGATCATTTAAATTTTATGATTTTATATCAATCCCCTCCTTCTCTACTAGTGCATTAAAAAAATTTGAACTAACGATTGCCTTTGATACATTATATCGAACACCTATGATCTGGTTCCTTGGCAATGTAGCCTTCTTACCAGCTATTTTTTAGCTGATATAACACTCCAACTCTCACCTTATTTGCATGGACCTTCATTCTTCTCATCAATATTCACATCAGGAGGTCTAACTTTAAGAGTTAAATCCTTCTTCCGAGCCTGTTCACCTTTAGAAGTCAGGGCCTTCATACCACGATCAGTGGCATGTTGTGTAATTGTATGCATAACCTGTTGGCCAGCCTTATTGTTATCAATCACGTCTCCTACTTCCTTCAGTTGAACATGCACCTCACCTACTAGTGTAATAGGAACATGAGTCTTATCTTTCATGCCCCTCATAATTCTAGTTGCTACAAGTGATGCTAGATTTCCATTCCTTTTAGAAGTAAAAGACAATGAAACTGTATCATGAGCCGTCACATCATCATTAATTTTTCACGAACAATTCCTTCTTTAACTGTTGTACCCTCACTTGAATCTTTAACTTTTTCATCAAGTCCATCCCCTCGATCAGTTGGCTGCAGGCTTGAATCACCAACCCTATATGATATAGGATTCAAGCTAGCACATTCTCCTGATCATTCTCTGAGGGTAACTTTGGTAAAACCTTAGCCAAAGCCTGATCAACTGGAGCTTCTTTCCCTTGTCCTTTTTGTAGAAATTTAGTATTTAAATAATTCCTTGCATTTTCATGTAATTTTTCTTTACCATTCTGCTCGTAACAGCCCACCCCATTTTTAGCTTGATTAAAAATTCGATTCATCTTTATGAGTAGTCAACATGCAGCTTCCTCATGACCTTGATGCTTACATAAATTACAATAACCTGGGAGGTTATCAAAAACAACTTCTTGAAACATCTCTACTGCCTTCCTAAATGAATTGTCTACATGTTGTAAACGAATGTGTTTAGGTAGTTTATCAGCTAGGCCGACAATAACCTTAACTTAGTTGTACTAGGTCTAGATTTTACTTGTGTTGCTTTGTCAATAGCAATTGTTTTTCTCATTGCATATGCAATAGACAATAAAGACTTCCTAGCAAACAGTTTTGGAGATAAGTTTTGTAATGAAATCCATACCACAACCTTTGTTGTTTCTTCCTTGGGATTAAAACAAAGTGTCCAAGGAAACGCACGATATTGATGTTCTTCTCCATTGTGCGAGAAGTAGTTCACTGATCTTGCTAGGGAAATAACAAAATCTTCATATTGATCCAACCTAATTAACAGTTGTTTTGGAGTAGGATGACCAACCAAACAGTAGCCTGTAATTCCTAATACTCTTGGCAGTAAACTTCGCAAATCATGCTAACCTGGTGATCATGGAGATAATTTCACAACTACTGCTTGATGAAGTCCTTCCTCCATAGCAAAAGCTTGTATTTCCTCCATTGTAAATTGTATTATAAGTTCTCCATGGATAATATGCATTGGTTTTAGAGTCAATTTGATGACGTTGGGACAGTTTGCTTTGTGATTAGGCGTGAAACATAGGATTGTTGATCATTGGGTTAGGATTTTGCTTGCTAGGGGTTGAAATAGGATCTCCCACAACTTGGCGTTGGGGAGAGGCGTTGGCAGCCATGGCTGCCCTAGTTTACTCCATGTCGCCAGGAGAGGAGAGAGCATTTTTGGGTTTAGGGCAAGAACTAGTCTTATTTTTTAGCCAAATGGTATTTTCTAATTCACTTTGCTATCAATTAGGTTATCAAGTATCTTGGGATCATTAGAGACTCAAAATGATTTTATTTATTTTAACCAACCACTATTCATATTCTTTTTCATTCAAAATATTATTTTCAAGACCCACTTCTATGGTTCATAAAATATACCAATAACCTCGATTAAACTTCATAAACATGCAACCCATACTTCAATATGTCATATATATGAAGCTCAGGTAAAGGAATTACCTCTTGATGGAAGAATCTCATTATTTTTCTCTTTTTGGTGTTCTCAAAGATTTAACTAATTTCCTACGGATTTGATCCATAATTATGTTAGTGTCAACATAAATGATTTTACATAGTCATTTTGTATCAAAGAAACTAAGGTGTATTCATGGTGGAAATGCTCCTTTTTTTTCTCTAGAATTAAACCTCAATCTCAAACACTTTAAACATTAATTAGCCTACGAGTTTAATTCCTCACATGTAAAGTCTTTATAGTCTTGATGGTTCTTAAATACTTTGTCAAGTACACAGGGCAAGGTCAACTGTGATATGAATTCTTGAAGCCTGTAAATAACAAAATATAAAAGGAGCCCATCCATGTAATTATGCTAAAAGTTTGCAAAATCCTAAATGTTTTATTATTTCAAAAGAAGTTTTTGTACATTGTCCAAAAGAAATTGGAATACGTATGAGATCCGCAATGTCGTCCTATATGACAAGTCACACGTATAGATTTTTTATATTATCAAATTAAATTAACATACAACAACAGATTTTATATATTATCAATTTAAATTAACATGTTTAATATGTTTGCTTGAAAAATAGAGCAATAAGCCGGATCATCATGTTTTTCTGAACATTCACGGCGTATCCAAAAGAACAGGAATTAAACTGAACGACAAAGGGGTTGATGCTGCAAATAACACATTCTTTGAATTTCTTATGGGGAATAATGTTCAGTTTTATATTATTCGTAATATCTTTAACACCAACTTAGTGGGTATTTGGACATAAGAATTGTAAAATTTCGAAAAAAAATATAAGAAAAAAATGAGTGAAAATGGTATTTGAAAATTAGAGTTGTGTTTGGGCATGAATACTATTTTGAGTTGTTTTTAAATTTTTGTGAGTGATTTGAAGTGAAAATTTTGAAAAATAGCTTTTTGAAGTTTTTCAAATTTTCAAAAAATTTTGAAATTCAACTTCAAGTGAAATTGAAATTTCATGAACAAACACTAATACCGAAAAAGTAAAAACATTTCGAAAAAAATAAGTGAAAAATTTCTTATGGCCAAACGGGCCCTTAAATTTCACTTACAGATTAGATGACTAGGATATATGTATGTATATATGTATATAGCATGTTGATGTCCTACGAGGACATTAAAACGTGACAATTTTCTATGGATCATTCAATTCAGAGAAAAAGACAAGATAATTGTATTCAGAAATATCACATCAACCTTCAATTTTTACCTAGTTCTCCCTTTATTAACAGAATCAAATATAAACATAGGAGTCCTTTTCTGATCAATCTTAGTTAAAAATTGCAGTCCTAGATTTTCATTGAGAGAGAGAAATGTAAATATTTGATGCATACACAAATTACCGTCCTATATTGGAAAAGGTGGAATCAAGAATGGATAAAAGAAAACGACAAGCACGAAAAAGGGTTAGTTTTACTTGAAGGGTAACATAGTCGTCCTCCCACAAATATATTAGAAAAAGGTATTTTCATTTTCTTCTTTTTGTTAAATAAGAAATTGTCAGATTATATGCTACCTTGTTTGTTTCAACTAAATATCATATTTGGGAAATCATATTAATTCAGTTTGTTGGCCACTTAAACTTTTACATTTTGAATATGGCATTTTAAATGTAAACAATTTTTTATTTAGAAGAGCTGAGAATTTTATTTTTAAGGTTTCTCTCATATAATATTTTTCTATGTCATAGCATAATTTTTCTAATTGCTCAAAACTTATTGTAATACTGGAATAACACAAGAATGTAAAATTAAGTGTTTTCCTAATTTTTTTCTTTAAAGTACTTTATCTAACATTTAAAAAATGACTATTAGCTAGGAATTTCGTTGTTAATCTGTTGTTAAATTGTTTGCGGCTAACTATCACGTCCCGACCTTGGGAAATACGACCAACGCTCAACTGAGATGTCCCAGTCAAATAAGCCTACCTGATGGCTTCTATCCGACCTTACCATGAATAAAGTGAATATGAATATCATGATATTAGACAATTCGAGGATGACATGTACGACATCTATTTAATTACCATTAGTTATTTCATCACGGATTCCCAAAATACATTACACATTCCTAGTTTTAGAAGTAAAGGCATATGTTACAAGTACAGCATTTCAAGTCTAGCTTACCCAAATCAAAATACAATCTACACTATATCTACGGAGCCTCTTATTGATACAAATTAGTAGTATGATGGCGCCGGCAACAAGGCGTCGGCAACAAGGCCCCGGCTATACCTTGAAATACTAAATATAAGGAATAAGGATACAAGACCCCGATATAAAGTGGGGCTCACCAAAGTCAGAGAAGAGGGTGTACCGCTATCACTGATCGATGCCGCTTGCTGTAGAACCACCTGCATCATTAAAGATGTCACGCCCCAAGTAAAAGGGGCATTAGTAAATATAGAATAGTACTAGTATGTAAGACTAAACACCCTTTCAATGAATCGAGTAACAATACAAGGAGAAACAAACATGGAATCAATGAGAGCCTCAAATAATATTAAAGTGTTAAGTTAAGAGAAAGATAAATTTCAAGTAAATATCAATATTTTTAAGTTGGGAGATCATTAGTACCGATTCACCACCGTGCTTTTAGGAGGAGTCCGATCTCGGCCCGATTAGCTAAGCCGTCTCACCCAAAGATATCTAATCACAATACCATCATGTGCGCGGTATGACGTCGGATCTCGGCCCGATTGGCTAAGCCGTCTCACCACATTGTCGTGTGGGTCGACATCACCTTCCGTTAGCAATCATCTTATCCCAATTAAGGGGAATAATCTCAACACATCAATCTCATCCCAATTAAGGGGAATAATCTCAACACATCAATACGAGCATTTACCCCTAAATCACCCCTACATCGGTACGTGTAGTTTCGAGGTTAGGTTATTTCAATCTACCCTTCCTCGGTGACTAGTGATACGCCCAAAATATTTATTATATAAAGGAATTACATCCTATTTCATAATCTTTCACGCATCATTTCATTTCATTGGCACTATAGCCACAAGTGTAGTTTTCCTTCTTGGCACGATGGCCACAATTTATACCTCATACTCACTCCTTTCACTTTCAAGCATCATCATAGGTTATCAACAACAAGAGCATTTGAACTCAAGACTTTAAATATATATATGGGCAATAGGAATCTTAAGCACATAGAATTTTTCTTTCACAATTAGGCATAATAAACATGTAACTGAAACATGACTTTAAATCATAATATTTTGATACATTGGTCATACTGGAATACATTCCCGAAGGAGAACATAATATAATAGGGGCAATTGGAACACATTTTGAATTTATATCTTTTGACACAAAGCTTATTTCGAACAATCGAATTTATTAGGAATGACTCGGAACATGAGAAATAAGAAATTGGGCCAATCATACTTGAAACTTACGAGCACGTCATAGGATTCGATTCTACAACAGAAGTTTAGCCAACATACCTCGCTTGAGCTTCCCTTAAATTACTACAATGTTTCGAATCTCCTAGCGACTTCAATCTAATTAGAGACATGACAAAGTTGAACCATAATTAGGAAAAGATTCATGGGTTCAACTCACCTAGGCATTTCATCAATCACTAGGTGTGTAAATTTGACTAAAAGATTCTAGTGTAAGATTTCCCTCAACCCACAATCCATATCAACCAATAATTCATCCAGGTAATATCAACAGCCTCCAAGACCCCTCTATCGACACATGCATGCCATATCTTCTACTCCCCGACCCACTTAGACCCGAAAAAAACCTGCATGAATGAAGTAGGACAAGAACTTACCCGGATAGGTGGTGGCCTAATGAGTGATTCCCTTGAATCTTCAAGATTGGGGCAAGGATTGAGAGCAAATCACTTGGGGATTCCTCGTCTCTCTCTCTAAAGCACTCCCCTATCTCTAAAACAACCGTTTAAACCAGCCAAATAACCCCCAAACTCGTTTTATAAAAATAGGGTCGGATAAAAAAATTTCAAACTTAAGCCTCCGAACCGGGTCATCGATCACAGAACGGACCGCAAAACAAATATGTGGTCTGCAAAGTAGACCGTAAATATGGTCCCAAAACCTGATCAAGTCTGCAGCCGTTCTGTGACCCGCAGAACAGTTATGCGGTCACATAGTGCACCACAAAATCTCCCTCCGAAAATTCTCATGCTGGACCTGCGATGGATGTGCGGTCCGCTAAATGATTATGCGGTCGCATAATGGTCCGCAAAATGACCTTCAAAAATTGATTTTGGTTTATGTTGCATTCTGCGGCCGATCTGCAGTCGCATAGTGGATCGCAAAAATATCATGTCCTGCAAAAATTATTCTTCCAACTCCCTAAGCATTGAACAACCCAAAATTCAGTACCGAAACCTTGAACACGATGGCCTACCTCGACACTACTAAACTCCGGATTCTAAATAAAATTTTATGTGGCCTTATACTAATATAATTTCTTAATAATATAGATACGGAATTTTTTAATAGTTCCCGCGAGGCAAATTATGACATATGATCAACAATGTTTTCGAAACCAGTAGTGCACTGTTGTTTTCCGTTTGTTCGGCTACCATTAGATGACCAAATATTATTTCACGACAAACAGAATCCTACCACGCTTAAATTTTGAATGAAAGTTGTAAGGTGGAATATGGACGTACAGAAAAATCTCCGTCTTTCGATAAAATTCAATGTTTTGTGATGCCAAAGTATCCACGTCACTTTAAACAGTATCAACCTCACAATTTTAAATTTCATTTGCCTATACAATTATCCCATCGATTCAACAAATAGTATGTTCAAAGATATGGATGTTCTCGGTCAAATTAAGTAGTATTATATTTATTATTAAGTACTTAATATATAGCACTCACTTATACTATTTAGTTTTATTTTAAGCTCGGCCATTTCATAATTAACTCGCTTAAAAAGGAAAAAAATTCAAATTTGAATTTACGGAACTCATCCAATCTGTCTTAATTCTGAGGCTTTCAGTCCCGTCCAAAATAGGGTTTTTTTCACTTTTAGTCCGTACTAAAAAGTATTTATATTTGATAGCCGAAAAAGTATATAAAATTTGTATATTTTTGTATATAATATACTGAATGTATATATATATATATACAAAAAATATATATAATTTCGGCTATTATTTTGAAAGCGACCATACAATATCAATTTTCTTCCAAAATAAATTATTAAGTTTCTATTTTTTGTTTTTAAAATAAACGGGGATGATACTCATTATTTCAGACTTTAATTGTAAATGATGCCAAGAAATAAGTAAACATATTTGTAAAATAATACAGATAGGGCTTCTTCAAGGGAAAAAGTCGATGACTTTCTTTCTTAATTTGTGCGGCAGTCACTCGAACTGTTTAATATTTGACAAAAGGCTTGAGTATTTATTTACTAATTTCAAGAGTTCATATTAAGATATTGAATTTGCAAACATATGAGAGAAGTTTCCAAAGAGAATGGAAACAAACAAAAAGATATAGAACGCCCACCAATTGCCTAAATACAAGTGATAGAAAGGTGAAAAGAGTTGATGTTGTATAGGTTTTTTGCCCCCACAAAAAAAGTGCTATGCGTGTCACAGTACCAGGCGATGTTCTCAAAGCTAATCTTGTAATTGCAAAATGGTCAAACAAATCATGGCTATAAAATAAGTGGTCCACAGAAATTGCTTAAAGTCAAGTGATTAAAAACATAGAGAGGCCCACCCAAAGATGGTTAGCATTGTTAGTCACGTAACTTGCTATTTGTACGTCTTTTCGTCGTCTATTGAAAGTGATGCTTCCGATCGTTAATCAAATTATTCATAAGAAAACTAAAAGATACTGACGTTATTCGCGAGGGATGTAAAAACAACACATAACTTGCTAAAGAAAATAAATCAATCTTCACATGAGAGCTAGCACAGGAAATACGAGTTCGACCGAACACAGTAACTTTAATTCAAATATTATATTTATATATATAAATATATGTCTTATAGAAAATTAATTTAAAATTCAGTAATTTATAAAATACAATTCTGAACCAATAAATTTTAAATCCTGACTCTGCTCTGCATTTGAGGTAGTCTGTTGACAACCTAAAACCAATAAATAACAATAACATGAGACATTGTTATGTCTGGAAATAGGTGCATTTCAGCTCTTGTCTTTAACAAAAGACATCGTTATGTCTGGAAAGAGAAGCATTTCAGCATAAGCTCATGCATAAGGGGATAAATAGTGTTATGTCTGCAGGATACTGAATTACTTGTTTTGTATTACGCGGTCGATAAATTCCAAATAGATTTGCAAGCACAAACTCGACATAGTGAGAATGCTGTTTACCCTAGAAATTGGATAACAATTAAATTTATAATAGGGTTAAGGATTTGTAAATTTCTTTGCTATCGAATGAAGGCAAATCTTGAGTATTTGGAATTGAATGGAACAATAGAACAATCAAACCGTGGCTAGATAATAAATCATATAAATAATAAACAAGTGAGAATGCTTTTCTTTTATCAGACGAGGATCTATGTTTTAATTCAGAAAAAATCTGCCCTGCAAAGGGGGTATGCCTTATGCTTATAAACAGACCTTCTTTGCATGGGTTAGTGTAAAGGTTTTCTTACATTCAATTTACATAGGTAAGTGCAAAGGTTACAATAAAGACTATGAACTGATTACAAGGAAAGCCCTACTTATTATGGGATTTAATACATTTAAGATCCTTAAATAACGACATAAAAGGTTGCAGCGAAACTCTAGGCAAACATCTGTTAGGAGGCGAAACATAAGGGCCAGGATCGATCCTCGATCATGCGGTCTTTCTTGATCGACCAGACTAACCGTTATTCTCTGACAACTCCGTTTGACTTCGTGATTCCGACCCGAGAAGTCTGCCAGTACGATCTTAATAGCATCCGACCCAGCTTGATTATTTGACCCGACCTTGCTTAATTGTATTCGACCCAATACAGATAGTCCCCTCGTTTATTGGAGGGTAAGGACAATAAACGATATGAAATTTTCTCTGCTTTAGGTTTACCAACCAAGCAACCGGTGCTGGCTTGTACCGTGCTGCAGAAACCTGCTCGCCGACGTTCCTTGTTCAGAGAACCTCCATATATGACGGCATAGCAGTGACGTGCTCAATTGCAGGCGTAGATAATCATTACCTATTCTTTTGCAGAGGTCAGTACTTTCACATCGCATTAAATGCGCGCGTCTCAATCGCTACCCGCATCGTACTCCGTGCCACAGTTCTTTGAAAAAGTTTAAATACCTCACACTTGGCTTATTTGTTTTACTTTATCTTCTGTTGCTGATTTATTTAGTTTTTCTCCGCTGTTCATCTTCTTTATTTCAAGAATACTTTCTGAAATATTCTACTTCCCTTCATCGCTATGGCAAAAACATCCAAGTCCATACCTCGAAGTCAGTCATCCCCTGCTCGATCTGTTGAAAGGACTGAACCCCTTGATGTAGAAGGATCTTCTGCAGAACCTCCATTGCAAGCCTTCGTTCCAACTGGTTGTTACATAGGTACAGACTTTAAAGTTGAGAAATCGTCTTCCGTGCCCGGTCGAGGTGAACCGGTTTCAGATTATGTTAGCACCATTACTCTACAATATCTTGACCGGGTCAAGACCGACGGCTACTGGAACGATAAGGAAGTAATAACACCATCCCCTGAAGAATCCATAACCACATATGTAGAGGGATATATTAGTGTATACACATACCCCATTACGCTTGGGCCTATAGATCCCATAGTGGTAGACTTCTGTAAGCGATACCAAGTTACTCTGGCTCAAATTCATCCCTCTATATGGCATATAATTTACCTCTTCCGTTTTTTCGTAGATAAGATCAAGGGAGGGCATCCCTTTAGCCTCGATCATTTGCTCAGGCTATATAGTCCTCGAATGTTTCGAGGAGGGCTAATCAAATCGGTTCGTCGGGCCACTAAAGCTCCATTTTCAAGCATAGACGAAGATAGGGATCGGGGTTAGATGAGTCGATTTGTCCGAATAAAAACCTCTGACCTGATCCCTGCTGACAGCATGCCATTTCCGGAGAGATGGAACATGTCGCGTAAGTATTTCCGTATTTAAGTTTTCGCCTTCGATCGTTGATGTGTTACTGACTTGTGGTTATGTGCAGCCGTTCGTCAATCGCCGGCCATGATCGATGATTTGAAGGGTTGGGTTAGAAAGATCGTGGCCCAGAGATCATATTCCGAACAGCTTGGAGAGAAATATCCAAAGGCCTATGGGAGGCCAAGAATCATGGTATATCTGTCCGTGCTTAATTTTCTTGGGTTGATCGATGTTGATATCTGATTGTTAATATTTCCTAAACTTATTTTACAGGCCTGTCGAGAGATGCCGAGCTGAGATCGGCAGTTGTTAATGAGACAGTTACTCGTCCACCTCCTGCACCAGTGAAAGAGAGAGGAAAGAAAAGGATAGGGGCCTCCCAGCAGGTTGAGCCCAAGAAAAGGAGAAAAATGGCTGCCCGGAAAATCAAAACTACCGACGTTACCGTCGAACTGAGTGAGGATTCCGATGAGGCAGCGAGTCCTAAACACAGTAAGAGTTCTCGGGAAGCCCCCGGAGCCATTGCGAGGGGAACTAATACTTCTCCTCCGATTGACGTCGAAAAGGAAATAAGGTCTGAGAATCAGGAAGATATGCAAAGTTCAGCTCAAAAACCTTCGAACTTTCCTGAAATGGCGCAATCACCATCTTTTTTGGAAACGAATCAGGGTACTGCTAGTCATAGATCGGGTAAAGTTCCAGTCACAGCTGGGAATTTTGACGAATTCTTTGACGGGTGCCCGTCGTCCGATACCTTTGGCTTCGATATTCCCCGAAGAAGCCCTCCGGCAGAATCGAGCTCGTTCGCAACCGATATCAAATTAGTGGATAAATTTCCTGCGCCGAGCTTGAATCCGGAAAGGAGTCGGATGATAACTCTCGCCATCCCCGAGGATGCACGAGCATTGGGTCCGCCGGTGGGTATAGCAAGTTACCTTCATTGCTTGGTAACTGAGGAAGACCAGGCCGCTATGAATGCTGTAGATTGGGCCTGCCTGCTTAATGAGTCGCAGCAAGCGTTGAACAGAGTAAGAATCTTTCAATTCCCTTGATTGTATTAACACGCTCATTCGTATTTCCAAACTGAAAATGAACTGTTTGTATTTCTGTAGTCCTCTGTGCTTAATCATGAAGTTTTCCTTCGTATCAAAGAAGGAATGGAACTAGAATGGGAGCGACGTAGTCGGCTTGAGAACATTTTGGCCAAGCTCCGAATAGAATTGTTGGGCATAAAAAAAGAACATTCCTTCTTTGTCGAACGGCTGAAGCAAATGGATGCCCGGTCGGATCGGCTTAAATCTGAATTGAGCGACTCCAAAACTGAGGCTAATAATTGGAGGATCAAAACCGAACTTTTGACTGCTGAAACATCGGCTCTTCATGAACGAGTCTCAATAGCCCAAGAAACAATAAATGCTCTAACCAAAGATAACGAATATAACCGGGCTCAGACTGAATCGCTCAAGCTGGATCGGGCAGTCCTAACCAAACGGCTTGATGAGGCGAAGTCGGAGATAATCGCTGTCAAAGCCAAGACCGAGGACACAATAGCCCAGTATAAAGCTGATGCCGACGCGGCCCAACAACAATCTATGGCGTTGGCCGACTACAATCAGTGTCAGGCTCGACTTACTTTGCTCGAAGAACTTCAAGCTCACTATCGAGAAGGCAGCCAAGGAAGAGGAAGAAATGAGGAGAAAAGTTTTCCCCGAAGAGTTCGAAGATGGCTTTGATTGATGGTGTTCCTGCTCATGATTCCGATGATGTAGTAGTTTTGTTTTGTGGGATGTATTTTGAACTGCTTTATATTTGTATATATTTGCTCTGTCTAAAGTTGTTGTTGGTTAGGTAATAGGCTCCATTTGGATCTCGAAATAGTTATGACAATGTATCAAACATCCTATCAAGCTTTCAGCCTTGCCCGTAATGATAACCAACTTGGTTTTTTCTGTAGCGACTCGATCAATCTGTTTGCCCTTTGCTTTTTACCATTAAGTATGAGAGAGTTTAGGCAGTGCCTTAACAAAATACTGATCTTGCATAAACCGATTTCACCCTTTAGCTAGGGGTCGATTTTTTCGAGCTTCGATCGGCAAAGAGTTCCCGAGGTAAGCCGGCCTTAGCCGTTAACCAATTCGACTCAATGATGTCTTACCCTTAGGTTTGGCATCGTTCGCGGGTTGGGCCCGAACGGATTGAATTTATACTTCCTTTTTCATCGTTCCAATCTCGGCTGCGAACCAATTTATTTGTGTAAAACTTTTCTTGTTGAGTTCGGCCTTGGTCATAGATCGGGATTAATTAGTTCGATCTCGTATCCCTTTTTCAATTTGATCGGGCCTTAGCCGTATGTCGATTTATTTGCACAAGAGTTTCTTTGTTGAATTCGGCCTTGGCCGTAGATCGGGGTTGATCAGTTCGATCTCGTATCAATTTTCAATTTGATCAGGCCTTAGCCGTATGTCAATTTATTTGCACAAGAATTTCTTGCTGAACTCGGCCTTGGCCGTAGATCGGGATTGATCAGTTCGAGCTCGTATCCCTTTTCAATTTGATCAGGCCTTAGCCGTATGTCGATTTATTTGCACAAGAATTTCTTGTTGAACTCGGCCTTGGCCGTAGATCGGGATTGATCAGTTCGAGCTCGTAGCCCTTTTCAATTTGATCAAGCCTTAGCCGTATGTTGATTTATTTGCACAAGAATTTCTTGCTGAACTCGGCCTTGGCCGTAGATCGGGATCGATCAGTTCGATCTCGTATCCCTTTTCAATTTGATCAGGCCTTAGCCGTATGTCGATTTATTTGCACAAGAATTTCTTGCTGAACTCGGCCTTGGCCGTAGATCGATCTCGTTTTTCCTATCTTTAGTATGTTTCTTCCTTCAATACTGATAAGAGAGGAACCCTTGGGTTTGTTAGCGCAACATAGATATGAATGTCAAATAACCTTGTTCATATTAGATTAATAGTACACTTTCTTTGATCGGGGGTGAGTTTGATCGTTCTATCCGGGTACGGCTCCTTTGACCGTTTGACCCTTACATTTGTTCCTAATGATCCTTTACTCTACTCCCCTATAAATTGATATGAACAAGATTAATGTGACTAAAGTTCTATATGGTAGCGCGGTATACATGCTGCCTCATTAAAAA
>MCJB01048245.1:38498-139274 GCA_002018475.1 Nicotiana obtusifolia | reverse complement strand
TATGCCAGTGTAATCTTCAATTTCTTCAAGGAGTTTGACAGATCTTCTTGATTGAGGACAGTTTTTTGCGAAATGTCCAATCTTATGGCAAATAAGGGGGTTGTAACTGACAAGAAATTCATATTTACCAGGACGGCTTAATGAGCCAATTGA
This sequence comes from Nicotiana obtusifolia, assembly GCA_002018475.1. Taxonomy (NCBI): domain Eukaryota; kingdom Viridiplantae; phylum Streptophyta; class Magnoliopsida; order Solanales; family Solanaceae; genus Nicotiana; species Nicotiana obtusifolia. The sequence goes on along the minus strand of MCJB01048245.1, from coordinate 139,121 downwards.
AGGGTCGTTATTTTCATATCTGGCTCGGAATTGTTTTTCAGTGGTGTTCTTTTTCTTCAGCGTTGGGAAGAACTCAATCGTGACGGGGTGCTTTGTAATGACAGTTGTGGTTAATATTGCATTGATGCAGTATTGAAATCCTTGAAATGCGGCACCCATTGATCTTCAGGGAAAACAGCAGGATTTATGAGTGAGGATGCAGCTCCGGTGTCAATGAAAGCAATAACTCGAGCTGGTTTATCCCATTTGGATGTATAGACCTTGAGTTCTACTTGAGGAACAACTGTGAGGGCATTGATCTCTTCTCGGGCCTCGATCACTGGTTTTGAAATTTGGTACTGATCATTGCCTTGATCTTCATAGATATCGAGAGAGAATATAGTTTCTTCATTGGGTTCATCGTCCACAGAGAATATAGATTCCAGGTCCTCCTCTTTTGCAAGATGTATGCCAGTGTAATCTTCAATTTCTTCAAGGAGTTTGACAGATCTTCTTGATTGAGGACAGTTTTTTGCGAAATGTCCAATCTTATGGCAAATAAGGGGGTTGTAACTGACAAGAAATTCATATTTACCAGGACGGCTTAATGAGCCAATTGAAGGGTCTTTATTTTCATATTTGGCTCGGAATTGTTTTTCAGTGGTGTTCTTCTTTTTCTTGGATTTGGATTTGGCTTTTTTGAGAGCTAAGTTTTCTCCTTTGTATTCTCCCTCTGGGTCAAGTAGTTCCTGACATATATGTGGTCCTGGACTATATTCACCTCGGGCAAAATGCATTCCGAGAAAATCAATCTCCTTTTGAGCAAGAACCCAATCAATAACAAGCATAATATTAATAACTCATAAGATTTACACATTAGGGTTGGATCACAACCTCTATAAAAGTCTAGCTACTCATAGTAAAATACAAACGATGAAAATAAGAAATCAAAGACATAAAATAAAAATAAAAGAAGGAGTGGATGCTTTTCTTCAATTGTTGCTCAAACTTGCTCAAAATAGCTAAAAGTAACTAATTCCTAGATGCTATAGTGAAAACATACCCTAATAAAGTCTTAAAGTTCTATTTATAGGGCTCCTAAAATCTCTAACAAAAATTCCCTTCAAAGGGTTCTGCTGCAGCACATCAACTTTTGCCGCTCGCACTGTGCCGGATTGACATTCCTTATGCTTTTAGTAGGGGAAGTTCTGCGGTTGCACTTTAGCTTTTGCAGCTGCAAATCAGCTTTTGCGGCCGCACTTTAAGTTCTACAGGCCGCATTTGAAGAGGCTTCAGACTTGTCCAACTGCTCATTCTTTGATCTTTCAAGCTTGTCAGTGCGAACCTGTTTTGCGGACCAAGTGCAACAACACATTTTCTTCTGCGGATCGCACTTTTGCCTAAAGATCCTAAAGCTTCAGTTTTACTTCTGTAGCTGCATTCCTTTTTTTTCAGTTTGCAATTGCTTTTGCGGCTGCAGTTGTAATTCTACGGACCACACTTTTCTCGTCACTTCTCCTCTTCATTGAATTTGGCTAGAACATCTCCTTTTTGAGTCATTTTTCTTCGTGGAACTTACACTTTCCAGCGCTCCTATAATTAAACCATTTTCATTAGATTAGGGGACAAATATCAGTAATTTTGGACTAAAAACTATATTAATAAGAAATTAATAAGTGGTTAAAATCCACACTTATCGGTTACTACACTACCTGGTCAGACAGCTCGGGTGGAGGTCATTCAGGACATGGTCTTCCTAGAGGGGAGCTCAGACTATTGGAGGTCAGGCCAAATGCTACGCATTTGACCGAGGTTGTTGCTTCTGATGTTGTGATTAGAGGTATTATTTATGTGTTCCACAAGGATGCTTCCGTATTATTTGGTCCTGGTTCAACTTATTCTTATGTCATCATACTTTGCTTCTTGTCTACATATGCATTGTGGTTCTCTTGATGCTCCTGCGTATGTGTCAACACCATTTGATGATTCTATTATGGTGGATAGAGTTTATCAATCATGTAGAAGGATTTCTACTGCTAGATATGGTTGATATTATGTGATCTTAGGTATAGATTGGTTATCACGGTACCATATTATTCTTGATTATCATGCTAAGATTGTAATGTTGGTGATATTAGGGTTGCTGATGTTGGAGTGGAAGGGTTCTCTTGGTTGCACTCCGAGTACAGTGATCTCATTTTTGAAGGCTCAATAGATGGTTGAGAAGGGATTTTTGGCATATTTAGCCTTTGTTAAAGATGTTAGTATTGATAATTCTACTGCTGAGTCAGTCCTAGTATTGAGGGGGTTTCTGGATGTGTTTCAAGCAGACCTATCGGGCATTGCCACCAGATAGGGATATTGATTTCGGCATTGGTTTGGTATCGGTCATGCAGCCTATCTCTATTCCTCCATATCATATGGCTACAGTGGAGTTGAAGAAATGAAGGAACAATTGCAAGAATTATTAGATAAGTGGTTCCTAGTGTTTCACCTTGGGGTGCACCGGTGTTGTTTGTTAAGAAGAAGGATGGGTCTATGAGAATGTGTATTGACTATCGACAGTTGAATAAGGTAACCATCAAGAACAAGTATCCCTGCCGCACATTGATGACTTATTTGATCAACTTCAGGGTGCTAGGGTGTTCTCGAAGATGGACTTGAGATCAGGGTATTACTAGTTGAAGAATAGGGCATTGGACATCCCTAAGACTACTTTCCGAACACGTTATGGGCATTATGAGTTTTTGGTGACGTCCTTTGGGCTGACGAATGCCCCAGGAGCTTTCATTCACATGATGAATAGTGTGTTCCATCCTTATTTGGATTCCTTTGTTATTGTGTTTATTGATGATATATTGGTGTATTCCCGTTGTAGGGATGAGCATGAGCAGCATTTAAGAACGTGCTTCAAATTTAGAGGGAGAAGAAGCTATATGATTTGTTCTCCAAGTGCGTGATTTAGTTAGATTCCGTGGCATTCTTGTGTCATGTGGTATCTAGTGATGGGATCAAGGTGGACCCAAAGAAGATTGAGGCAATTCAGAGTTGGCCCAGACGTTCTACCTCTACAGAGCTCAGGAATTTTTTAGGTTTGGCAGGTTACTACCATCGCAGCATAGAGTGATTTTCATCTATTACAACCTCATTGACTATGATGACTCAGAAGGGCGCTTGTTCAGATAGCCAGATGAGTGTAAGGAGAGCTTTTAGAAGCTCAAGACAGCTTGGACTAATGCTCCAATGTTGGTTTTGCCTTTGGGATCAGGTTCATATACAATTTATATGATGCTTTGAGGGTTGGCATTGGGTGTGTATTGATGCAGGATGATAGGGGATTGCCTACACGTTGCACCAGTTGAAGCCTCACGAGAAGCATGATTTGGAGTTAGCATCTATTGTACACGCGCTCAAGATTTTGAGGCATTACTTATATGGAGTGTCTTGTGAGATGTATACGGATCATCAGAGTCTTTAACATCTATTCAAGCAAAAGGATTTGAACTTGAGGTAGCGAAAGTGGTAGGATCTATTAAAGGACTATGATATCACCATTCTTAATTATCCGAGGAAGGATAATGTGGTAGCAGATGCCTTTAGTAGAAAGGAGGAGAGTATGGGGAGTTTAGCATTTATTCACACTAGGGAGAGGTCTTTGGCTATGGATGTTCAGACTTTGGCCAACATGTTTTTGAGATTGGATATATCGGAGACTAGCACGTTTTTTGCTTGTGTTGTATCCCAGTCAATTTTGTTTGAGTGCATCAAGGCTTGCCAGTATGATAATCCCTACTTGCTTGTCCTTAAGGACATGGTGCAGCGAGGTGGTGCTAAAGAAGTGTCAATTGGTGATGATGGTGTATTGTGGCTTCAGGGCCGGGTTTCTGTTCCAAATTTGAAGCAACATTATTGGTGGTGGGGGATGAAGAAAGACATTGTTGGATATGTTGCTCAGTGTTTGAATTGTCAGCAGGTCAAGTATGAGCATCAGAGACCTAGTGGTTTGCTTTAGAATATTGAGATACTGGAGTGGAAGTGGGAGCACATCATTATGGATTTTTTGGTAGGTTTGCCCCGGACATTGAGGAGATTTGACATTGTTTGAGTCATTGTGGACAAACTGACCAATTCTGCACATTTCTTTCCAGTCATGACTCCTATACTTTGGATCAATTCACTATGATCTACGTCAAGGAGATTGTCTGCTTGCATGATGTGCTTGTGTCCGCTATCTCGGATCCAGGCACTTAGTTTACTTTGCATTTCTGGAGAGTGGTTCAGCGTGAGTTGGGCACATAGGTTGATTTGAGTACCGCATTCCACCTCTAGATAGACTGGTAGTCCGAGCGAATTATTTAGATTTTGGAGGATATGTTGAGAGTCTGCATCACAGATTTCAGAGGTCAGTAGGACCGGTTTCTCCCATTAGCGAAGTTTGCATACAACAGTTGCTATTAGTCGAGTATGGCTTCATATGAGGCCTTATATGGGAGGCGATGTCGTTATGCTATTGGTTGGTTTAAGCCTAGTGAGGCTAAATTGTTGGGCACATATTTGGTTAGTGATGCTTTGGAAAAGGTAGAAATTTTTCTAGAGCGGCTTCGTACAACACAATCTAGGAAGAAGAACCATGCTAATAGGAAGGTTTGTGATGTGGCTTTCATGGAGGTTGAGAAGGTGCTTCTCCGAGTTTTGCCTATGAAGGGCGTGATGAGATTTGGGAAGAAGGGCAGGTTGAGGCCTCAATGTACTGGTCCTTTCTAGGTGTTAAAGAGAGAGGATGTGGTGGCCTACAAACGTGCTTTGCCACCCAGCTTATCGGGAGTTCATCCGGTGTTTCATGTTTCCATGCTTTAGATGTACTATGAGGATCCGTTGCTTGTGTAAATTTCAGCTTAATACAATTGAACAAGGATTTGACTTATGATGGGAAACTGGTGCCCATTTTGGATAGGCAGGTTCGAAAGCTAAGGTCGAAAAATATTTCATCGGTGAAGGTTCAGTGGAGTGGTCAACCAATCGAGGAGGTGATATGGGAGAGCGATCATGATATGCGAAGCCAATACCCTTATTATTTGATATCCTAGGCATGATTCTAAACTCGTTTGAGGACGAGCGCTTGTTTACCGGGGGAGGGGGGGGAGGGAGAAAGTAATGACCCAACCAATCGGTCATTTTGTGTATGTGAGCCCTGATCCCTTATTTAATGTTTCCCGAATGCTTCCTTGTTGTTGACTTGCAAAGATAGTTGGTTTTTGTTTCGAAAAGGTTTTGGAGTGAATTATAACACTGAGTTCCAAGATGGAAGGTAAAATTATGAGAGTTGACCAAAGTTTGACTTTTGTGCAAACGACCTCAGAATGTTGTTTTGATGGTTCCAAGTGCTTCTTCTAGTGATTTTGGAATTAGGCGTATTTCCGGATTTGGAGACTCCTAGGTTGATTTGGCTCTATTTTCCAAAAGTTAGAAATTTGAAGGTTTGGAAGGTTCGTAGGTTTGGGTGGGAGTTTCATTTGACGTTAACGAGTTCAGATTATTGATCCGGGAGTTAGAATAGATTCTTTATATCATTTTGGACTTGTGTACAAAATTTGAGGTCATTTCGAATTGGTTTGACGTAGTTCAACATGAGTTTTGAAAGGTTGAAGTTTGATTAGTTCATTAAGCTTGAATTGTGGTGCGATTTGTGGTTTTGATGTTATTTTAAGTGTTTTGAGAGTAGATCCATGTTGTATTTTGGGAATGGTTAGTATGATTGGAGGGAGCCCGGGGGTCTTGGGTGTGTTTCGGATTGGCACATGATGGTTTGGTGTCATGTTGGCAGTCTGGTGTCTTGGCACATTACTAGTTTGAACCGCAGGTGCAAATCTGCAGAAGCGGACATGAGGACGTAGAAGCGAGGCTGTGGTTGGGTAGGCGAATTTGTAGAAGCAGAGGTTTGCGCGCAGAAGCGATTGCGGAGGAGTAGAGGAAGTCCGTAGAAGCGAATCTACAGGAGCAGATCATTGCCCCCAGATGCGAATGGTCAGGGGATAAATAAGACTCGTAGAAGCGAGCTTCTTGTCGCAAAAGAAATGCTGCAGAAGCGGCAGTGTGGGTCACATAAGCAAAATAACTGGGTAGTGCATATTTTAATCGAGGGTTAGCTTCATTTTATCATATTTTGAGATTGGAAGCTCGGATTGGGGCAATATTTTAGGCGATTTTCACCATTTAAATTGGGGTGAGTGTTCTCAACATGGATTTTGATTTTATATCATGATTTCATCTTTGGCTTAGAAGCTAAACGAATTGATGAAAATAAGTTTCGTCAAAAGTCGACAAGTTGGGAATGTTATAATGTGTACTTTTGGGGTGAGACTAGGGTTCTAAACATGATAAGGAGGTTATGTTATGAGTTATTTTAGTCGTATGATAGTCGAGTGTTATATTTTGAATTCAAGCAAGTTGTGGAACAAAAGTTGGTAAAGGTCATCACAAGTTACATTCATAAACGTGCTGCAAATTATGTCAAATGTAGCTGAGCCTTTCTGCCGATTTACTTTGAATTATGAGGTGATCCGCCTACAAAATTGAAGGTATACAAGTCTAGTTTCTAACTCTTTAAACCATTTGTTGATACGACATCGGAGTAGAGAGACATTCGCATTTTTGCGAGACTGCGGAAGATGCTCCTTTGGGACCCATGAAGTCGGTGTAAAACTCCAGCTTGTATATAAGTCAATTCTAAGTCGTTTTAACTCATTTTTCACGACCAAAACAGTTCCTAAACCCTTCTATATTCTCTCTAAGGTTTCCCCCATGATCCTAGAGTGAATCCAAAGATAAACCATTCAAGTTCGATGTAAAGAATATCGTGGTTACCATTAACTCCTCTTCCTTCTCGTTTTGATGACTTAGGAAGTTACTTGGTGTTGAAGTGAGTTAAAGAATAGAGGGTTCTTGATATATTTAAGGTATGTTTCATATTCTATAACCTAATCTTAAGTTTTCACAAATGTTGGGTTAAATTTTATTGGAGGATTCTTGAAGAAACTAGTAACTGTGAAACTTGAGCTGTTTTGACATGTTTTAAGATACCAAATGGAATTGTAAAGGTATGATAGCATGTTGATGATGAGGGGAAGTAAAGATGAAGATCATTGTGCTAGAACATGTTGAATTGGAGCTATAAAAGACCCTACAAATTTATGCAGATAAGTTGTTCGATAAAATGACTAAAACAAACTTCGCTATAGAATATGAAGTCAATATTAATACCAACCCTTTATGATATAGATTACCATCCGTAAGAGGTGTGAGGACTTGTGCAACAGTTGTCACTTCATTGATATGGTGTGTTAAGACTATACCTTCTTTCCTTTTGGCATGATCCATATGATACAATGAAACGAGCAAACACACAACTTTCTCTATATTCTTAGAAGTACTAGGGTAGCGTATATTCTTGATTCCCATGTGTCCTATTATTATATCGTCTATTCATGGGTCTCAGAAAATATGTAAGTTAATAAAGTTTATTTCATGATATTAACCGAAGGTATATTGATCTTATGACATTCCGAGAGATCTTATCGACTTACTTCCTTATGCATTGCATTCATTTATACATGTACATTGACCCATGACCAGATGACGTTATATACACGTATATTATCTATATAAATATATATGGGGTATGGTAAAAGGTTACGGCGTTATATACGCACCACCGCCTGATCAACTGGCATACGTTGATAATTTTGCCCATTGAGGCTGAGATGATATGATGGGATGCCATCAGAGGATTGATGATATTATGTACGCATATACCTATGCATGATATGATATTTGTATGCATATCCATGACATTATAAATATTTCATGATCACAGAGCTATTCAAATTTATAGGTTGAGCCCTTTACTCCATGTTTCCTTCATGTCTTTTATATTTTTATTGTTATGTCTTACATACTCAGTACATTATTTGTATTGACGTCCCTTTTGCTGGGGATGCAGGATAGACCTTCCTAGTTGACAGAGTCAAACATCAGCTTGGTTGGTAAGCTCCACTTCCTTAGAGTTACCAGGTCTAGACCTTGGAGTCCATATTATTTATATAGATTTGATGGGTTGGTCGAGGCCCCATATCGACCATGATACAGTTCAGTTATCTCTAGAGGCTCTTAGACGAGTCCTGTATATTTTATTTACAATATTGTGGCCTTGCCAGCCCTATGTACATGTTAGTTTTGTATTGCTAGTTGTAGACATTCCTGGTGGTCTTGTAGGCCTTGATTGGTATTGTCAACTCGCAGGTAGGCCTCGTCGACCTAAGTTGAGGGTTACCCCTCCAGAGTTCACAGTTACAGAGTGGTACGCCCAGGCCAAATAGTGCACCGGGTGCTGGCCGCGCCTCCCAGGTTTGGGGCGTGACAAACTTAGTATTAGAGCAGTTCTATCCTTGGGAGTCTACAAACTGTGTCTAGTAGACCCTTGTTTATAGATGTGTTGTGCATCACATTATATAAACATGGAGCTACATGGCATTTAGGAGTATGTTATCCTTCTTTCAAATCCAAATCGTCCGATAGAGCTGTGTCATAAGAGTTTGAGCCAAAACTTATGTTTTCCAATGATACAGAGATATTTGCAATTAGAAAGATTACAGCTAGTCAGAGGACTAATACAAGAAAAAGTAAGGGCACTAATAGAGGGAGAGTTCTTGACAATATGGCCCAGTTTGAGGCCCTATCAGATCGTGCATACCCGATGTGCAAATTTCCTGCTTAAGACCTTATGATGGGAATATCTAATGCGCCCCGCGAATAGCAGGCCATGGGAGTATGAGAAGGTAGAAGTATAAGTTTCAACAGATAACAAAAATAAGGTGAAGGTGGGTACGAGGTACCCACTAAGTGAAGATTATTAGTATTTTCAATTCAGGCAGAGAAATATAAGTGTTATAAGTTACCTTCAACAGTAATGGAGGTATGTACAATTGGCCACACCCATCTCAGTTATGCCTTATGAGAGCTAACAAATATAGTTTAAGAGAAGAATGGGATATCATGATCCAGCTAGGTTAAAGTAACCCCAAATGGTGGATCTCTTGTTAGCGTTAGCTGCATTTTTGAAGGATATTGCGAACGTGGTAATAGTTCTACTTGTGAGACACCCAGATGGTGTACTATAGAATAGTATAGTCATATATGAAAACTATAATGTTCAGGAATTAAAGAAGATATGCAGTGGAATCCTGGAAGGGATAAATATTTACCTTAGTATGACTTCCGCCCCTAGTAAAAAGAGAATGTTAGGCGAGCCAAAGAGCCAGTGAGATGGATCAAGGGGAGCTAAAAGTGAAAGAACATTTTGTTGAAATTTTCAGAATAAGGTAATATACAAAGATATTAGACGGAGAATAAGAAGTAAATAAAGCATTATGAGTATGATGTGATAAATGGGTGATACGGTAAATCAAAATATGACAAGATGACAGAGTCTATAGTCAAGTGAAGGAAAAGACAAAAAGGGACACGCCTTAAGACTATAAAAGAGTATAAGCCATAAAATTATATCCTCATTTTGAGAAATGAGTTGGCGATTCAAACGCGCGATTACCAGAAGGCAAAGTGGACCCCTGGATTAATAAAAATCAACATGGGCTGGTAAACAAGATAAATTTAGAGACCAGAGGATTTGATAATAGTCGATATCGTGAGAATTTCAGAGACCGTGTTCCGTCAACAATAGAATGGACAACAGAAGAATAACCTTTAAAGGTCATTCAGGAAGACGCTTCACTAATAGCAAGCACTGTGAGCAGAGTTAAGCTTAAGGGACTAAGTGTGCTAGCTACACTAGGTGTCCCCTTCGTGCGTAAGAAATTTAGTTATCCCTGGTACAAAAGGGTTACTGCAAGCCGAGTAAGGGTCATTGAAAATATAGAAAGACGTCGAAGATGAAGAGGTAAAACATCTGCCTGTAAACTTCAGAGCATTAAATGCTAGACTCCCCTAAAGGGGGAAAGATGGTGTGATATGGTATTAACTTGGAGTTAAGTGGTTCAGGTAACTATGAAATAGTAAAGGAAGAATGTGGTAAAAAGGAGAAATGGATGAGATTGCATTTACTGGGACCCTACAGATATGCTATGACTCCAGAATGTTATGTGAGGACGATACCAAGAATAGGTAGTAAGGGTTCCCTACTGGGATTTTAATTAGTGAATAAGTGCGAATGGACACTTGATACATTAGGAGCTAGTGCGAAAGGTAAGTTAAGACAAAAGACATAACCTAAGAGAGGCTACGCAGAATATGGATATGAACATGGACTGACAAGTAGTTAATAGTTGATTCAGGAAAAGCCTAGTTATGGCTAGACAAGAGGTCTCACATAAAGTAGTAGAGTCATCCAGGATAAACATAGTGAAACCTAGCATAGGAAATTCAGTCTCGCAGATACGACATCGTAATCCTTGAGAAATATTCAAATAGTAGTTGGGTAGTTAAAGGTACCGTATGAGTGTTACGGAAATAAAAGAGAATACCACTAGGGGAGACCGTAAAAAATTTCAGTCCAGAAGTAACCCTACGAGCACAAGGGCATGGAGGTAGGTAACTAAGGATAATTATGGGTGGGTAAGAACATTAAAAATTCCATCCGGTATACGAGGTAATAAGCTCGCAGCTTTATTAGAGTCAGAGGGCCTCCCCTACGTACTATAAAAAAAGACTGGCTAAGGAAATAAGGAAGAAGGCTTCAACCTAAGCATAGTAACTTGAAGAAGAAATGGTCTTGTAATAACAGTTTCACTACAACATTGTATGCACTCCACAAGAAAGTGGCACCTATTGTGGCTAATGAACGGGAAGTAAAATCAAAAGTAATATTCGAGATCGTATGAGTTGCACAAAAATTCCGGCATGCGTGGGAGCTAAGATAAGCCAAGTATTCACGCAACAAGTGGTAGAAAGACCAGGAAAAGTAATTGCTTACGTTTAAAGAAAGCTGAGAAGGAACGAAAGGAATCATTCGATCAGTGACCCAGAGTTAGTTACGTTATGAACACACTTAAGATTTCAGCATATTATCCATTTAGATGAGGTAGTTTGACTTGGCTCACATTTTAAGGAAGAAAATAAGATTTTTGAAACTTGTGGTCTTAAAAGCTTAAGAGGTAAAAGCTTTGTGGGGCCTGGAATTTGTGTGATTATAAAAGCTTCTCATTAAGGGTAAAATAAAGAGTTTAAAGTTGAATTATTTCCAAATTTAGAAATGTGTCATTTATTTTGGAACAGATTAAAAAGGAATATACCTCATCTAATTTAAAACGGAGGGAGTAACTAATAGCTTGAGCCGCGGTTCGAAAGATAGCTTAAGCCTACATAAAGGCTGAGAGAGAAGAGGAAACTAAAGAGTTACATCAACTAAGTAAATCAGGAATCTGATTATTGGAACCAGATAATTATATAAATCGTACAAGAGATATAGTATATTATCCATATTCTATAACGGCTATAGGATAAAGTCAGTTAGAAGAATACCAACCTCATAAGAAGTCAATATGAAGCTCCCACCAGATTGTGTATGCACCAGAGGTGCAAGTATTATAGTAGAGCTTCAAGTTGTGGATGTGAATTATACCTATGTGGAAGGGAGTTTATGAGAAAGATAGAAGATACGATGCGAAATTTTAAGGAAAAGGTAAAGGTGAAGAAGGTACGAGATACTCAAGTGCAGAAGGTTGTGAATAGTCCATACTTCGGATAGAGGGCTAAAAGCACTGGGATTCAGTATCCAAAAATTATAGCGGTGTCGTCAGCTTCCAGCCTATGATTTCCAAGTACCGAGAGGTCTAGTTAAGAGAGTAAAGAAGAGCTAGAGATGATGTGATGTCTCGCTTAAGGTTCCAATGTCACGCCCCGACCTTGGGAGCGCGACCGTCGCTCAACAGAGTTACCCCGGTCAAGCAAGCATGCACAGTGCCATCTACCCAACTCACCCACAAATAAAGAGAAGAATGCATTTCATTATTTAGTCAATAAGAAGTCATGTGAACAACACCTGTTCATTTCCATTAGTTACGCCATTAACAAGTCTTCAAAATAGTACATTGTACAATCATATCTAAGTGGAACAGATGATACAATTACAACATTTTTAGTTTAACCTTCCCAAAAATAGATACAACCCACACTATGTCTATGGAGCCTCTAACAGGAACAAAAGAGTGTTATGACAGTGCCGGCAACAAGGCCCCGGCTATACCTCAAAACACTACGTACAAAGGATAGAAGATACAGGACCCCGAAATGAAGTGGGGCTCACTAAATAAGTTGAGATGAGGGTATGGTGCTATCACCGATCAATACCACCTGCTATGGAACCACCTGCATTGATTAAAGATGCAGCATCAAAAAAAGGGACGTTAGTACATATGGAATAATACTAATATGTAAAATTAAGCACCCTCTCAATAGAACAAGCAACATCAAACGGAGAATAGAACATGAAATCAGTAAAAGACTCAAACAGTATCAAGATGTCAAGTTAGGGGAAAGGTAAATTTCAAATAGGTCTCTGCAATTTAAGTTGGGGGATCCTTAGCACTAACCACCTTCCTCTTTCTCTAAAATGTAAGTTTGAACCTTCTAAAATGACCCTCAACATTGCTTTATGATAATGGGTTGGGTTTATAAAACTAGAAAAATGAAGCTCCGAAACACAATCTACGGTCGGATATGCGATCGCATAATGCTTCTGCGATTCGCAAAATGGGCCGCGAAATAGGAAAATTTTGCCCCACTCTATGGTTATTATGTGGTCTGTAGACCTGTTCTGCGGTCGCATAATGTGCCGTAGAACCACCCTACGAAAAATCACTTGCTGGTTTTGCGGTCGATGTGCGGCCCGTAAAACGATTTTGCGATCGCATAGTTGACCGCACAATATCACCCAAACTTACCTAGTTTTCTACTTCACGTTGCGGCCTTTCTGCGGCCGCATAGTGAGCCGCAGAAATATCTTTTTTTGCCAAAAATTTTCCTTTACTCCCCAGCGCACTGTTCAACCCAAAAAGACTGTACCGCGGCTCGCAAGCTCTCCGAGAAGAATCTCTACATTTGTCAACACATAAGCCTACCTTGGCACCACGAAACTATGAATTTTAGGTAAAATATTTACGGGGCCTTACATCCTCCCCCACTTAGGATCATTCGTCCTCGAATGAGGGTCAAAATTCACCAATAGTGCATAAATGTGACTCAGTTGCTACACCACACACCAGCAGTTCCAAATTTTTACTAACTCCCTAAATTTCCATAAGTTTTGCCACAGTCTCCCCTATAATTGGGCCTATCCAGCTATCAGAGAATCCCAAAACCAATCCTAACAATATTTACAGGAACCAACGACGCAACATAACATTAAAACAATGTCAATCGTGGCCTCACGAGCAGTATACTACCTAAAAGGAACATCCTGAACATCAACTGTACAATGATACATAATTCACAGAAGGTAACTCTTAGCATTTTCATAAAACACAACTTTATAAATACATGGCTATTCAAACAAATGAGGGTACTTTTTCTTTATTTCTTCCTCGACCTCCTAGGTGGCCTATTCAACCTGTTGGTTTCACCATAGTACTTTTACGGAGGCAATCTCTTTATTCCTCAACTTTCGTGCTTGCCTATCAAGGATGGCAAGTGGAATTTCTTCATAAGTCAATTCTTCATTAACTCAATGGTCTCAACCAGAATAATAGCGACAGGTCTCCAACCACCTTCTTCAACATGGACACGTAGAACACCGGGTGCACTAAAGACATCTCTGGAGGTAGTTCTAGCCTATAGGCCACCTGACCAATCCTCTGAATGATTCTGTATGGTCCGACATACCTCAGACTCAATTTTCCTTTCTTACCAAATCACACTACACCCTTCATAGGGGAAACCTTCAAGAACATACAATCATTTTCTTTGACTACTCTGAGTAGTTTTCAACCGTTCCTTAATGATCTTAACTTTTTCCATAGCCTGATGTACGAGGTCTGGCCCTATCAACTCTGCTTCCCAAATCTCTAACCACCCAATGGGAGATCTATATCTCCTACCATATAAAGCCTCGAACGGTGCCATCTGAATGCTGGCATGATAACTGTTGTTGTAGACAAACTCTATTAGCGGCAAATGATCATCCCAGCTACCTTTGAAGTCAAAAACACAAGTGCGCAACATATCCTCAAACATCTGAATAGTTCGCTCTGCTTGCCCGTCGGTCTGTGGATGGAAGGCTGTACTAAGATTCACTTGAGTACCCAAATCTTGCTGAAATTTCTTCCAAAAATTAGCCGTGAACTGTGCCCCCCAATCAGAAATGATGGAGACTGAAGTGCCATGAAACCAGACTATTTCTTTGATATACAACCGAACATACTATTCTGCTGTGTCGGTAGCCTTAGCCGGAAAGAAGTGTGGTGATATCATGAGTCGATCCACAATCACCCAAATCGAATCGAATTTGCGAGGAGTGCGAGGTAGCCCTACCATAAAGTCCATGTTGATCATCTCCCATTTCCACATCGAAATCTCTATGTTCTGTGCCAACCCACCGGGCCCTTGGTGTTCGTCCTTCACTTGCTGACCATTTGGACATCTCGCCACAAAGTCCGCTACATTCTTCTTCATATCGCTCCACCAATAGACTTCCCTAAGATCATAATACATTTTTATGGAGCCCGGGTGCACGAAATACCTAGAAGTATGAGCCTCGATCATGATTCTTTCGCCGAGATCCACCACATTTGGAACACATAGTCGCCGTTGGTACCTTAGGGTACCATCATCCACACCAAGATAAAAGGACATGGTATTATGTTTATGAATCCCCTCCTTCAATTGTACCAATAATGGATCGTTGAATTGCTTCTCCTTGACTTCCACCATAAGTGAAGTTTTAGCCCTATTTTGCACAATCACCCCTCCTTCACTAGAGTCCGCAAGACGAACTCCCAAACTAGCGAACTGATGAACCTCCTTGGCCAACGGCCTTTGATATGCCTCCATGTGAGCCAAACTACCCATAGATTTTCGGCTAAGAGCATCCGCCACAACATTAGCCTTCCCGGATGATATAGGATATCGGTGTCGTAATCCTTGAGTAACTCAAGCCATCTTCTCTGCCTCAGATTCAATTCCTTCTGTTTGAAAATATATTGAAGGCTCGTATGGCCCATGAATATATCCACATGGACCCCATACAAATAATGATGCCAAATCTTCAATGCAAATACCACCACCGCAAGCTCTAAGTCATGTGTTGGATAATTTCTTTTTATGATTCTTTAGTTTCCTAGAAGCATAAGCTATCACTTGCCATGTTGCATTAATACACACCGAAGTCCGATCCTTGAAGCATCGCAATATACCACAAATCCATTCGTACCCTCTCGTAGAGCCAACACCGGTGTCGTAGTTAATCTTGATTTCAACTTTTGGAAGCTTGTTTCACAAGCATCTGGCAATTGGAATTTAACCGCCTTCTACGTTAACTTAGTCAAGGGAGAGGTAAGAGTAGAGAAACCCTCCACAAACTTCCTGTAATATCCAGCTAACTCCAAGAAGCTGCGGATCTCTGTTGGAGTAGTAGGTCTAGGACAATTCTTCACGGTTGAAATTTTTTGGGGGTCAACCTCAATTCCTTCTTTGGAGACGACATGGCCCAAAAATGTGACAAATTCAAGTCAAAATTTACATTTCGAAAACTTCACATATAACTGGTGCTAATACAGAACCTGCAAAATTTCCCTAAGATGATCGGCATGGTCCACCCGACTCTGCGAATATTGTCAATAAACACTATCACAAATGAATCAAGAAAAGGCTTGAAAACTCAATTCATAAGATCCATGAAAGCTGCGGGGGAATTTGTTATCCCAAAAGACATTACTAGAAATTCAAAGTGCCCATACCGAGTCCTGAAAGCTGTTTTCAGAATATCATGCTCCTTGATCTTCAATTGGTGATACCCGGATCTTAAATCGATCTTGGAGAAGTACTTAGCACCCTGCAAGTGATCAAATAAGTCATCTATCCTTGGCAGCGGGTACTTATTTTTGATTGTAAGCTTGTTTAGCTGCCGATAGTCAATACAAATTCTTAGTGACCCATCATTCTTTCTTACAAATAGAATTGGTGCACCCCAAGGTGACATACTCGGCCGGATATAGGTTGCATTCCAGGCATCACATCAATTGTTCCTTTAGCTCATTTAATTCTACTGGTGCCATTCTGTAGGGTGGAATAGATATAGGTTGCATTCCAGGCATCACATCAATCTCAATATCAATCTCCCTATTTTGCGGGATCCTAGGGAGCTCATCCAGAAAGACCTCCGGAAATTCATTCACAACAGGAACAAACTCAAGTTTAGGTGCCTCAGGATCGGTGTCCAAAACTCGGACCAAATGGTAGATACATCCCTTGTTAATCATCTTTGTTGGTTTGAGGTAAGAAATAAACCAACCCTTTGGCAGCACATTATCCCCCTTCCATTCAATCATAGACTCAGTTGGAAATTCAAACCTAACAGTTCTGATTCGATAGTTAAGCTTAGCAAAACATGAATAAATCCAATCCATCCCCATTATTACATCAAAATCGACCATCCCAAATTCAATGAGATCGGCCATGGTGTCTCGACCACACACGACAGCACAATCCCTATAAACCTGTGCGGACACAATAAACTCACCAACCGGAGTAGATACAGAGAATGGCTCATGGAGTTGTTCCGGTTCTATCCCAAACTCCATGGCAACAGGGAGTGACATAGGAAAAAGTGGAACTAGGACCAATAAGAGCATACACATCATGAGATTGGACAGTCAACATACCTATGACAACATCTGGAGAAGCCTCTGAACTATGGCGACCCATCATAGCTTCAAAACGGCTTGGTCCTCCTGAACTCTATGTGCCACCCCTAGCTACACCATGCCTTGTGGGTGCTGAGGTGCCTCGAGCTTGATGAGGTGTCGTGGATATAGTAGCTGGCTGTGTTGTACCTCTTCTTATGCTCTAGTGAGACGAACGACAATCCCTCTAAATGTGACCCCTCATTCTACATCCGTAACATATGGGATGGTCCATGTAGCAGGTTCCAACGTGCATCTTCCCGCACCTAGGGCACGGGGGCCTCCGCTGCTGCTGAAATCTCCCACCAGAATGACCTTGCTGGTAGGATCCCCTATTGCCCTGGCTGGGCCTAAAACGGTTTCCCTGCTGCTAACTGGGCCCCGATGGTGGTGCACTGACTGAATATTGAGAAAAAGACTTGGATGGCCCTAATGACCCTCCCCTGAAAGCTGTCCTACCACCACCACTACCACCACCATAAGTACCATTTAAATTGCCCATTGACCAGGCCTTGTTGCTACTGTCTTGCTCCATTATATTCTTCAGCCGCAGGTCTCCGTAGCTTAAGCAAATGCCACCAACTTACCATAGTTTATTTCAGAATTCAAGGCAGCTGTAGCGGCCTCATTAATAACGAAGGGGCTAAGGCCCTGCACAAACCGGAACACTCTAGGTTCCATAGTAGGCAACATGCAGATGGCATATTTGGACAGGCGCACGAATCTCATGTGATACTCCCACACACTCATACTCCCCTTTCTCAGGTTCTCAAACTCGGTAGCATAGGCTTCCTTAGTCTCGGTAAGCAAGAAATGATCAATGAAAGGATCAGAAAATTCACTCCACCTCGCCGGAGGGCTCCCCTCCTTACGGGAGTCTTCCCACATCTCAAACAAAGAATAGGCAACCCCTTTCAGGCGGTAGGAGGCCAACTCTACTCTTTCCGTCTCAGTAGCACGCATAACTCGAAGGGTTTTATGCATCTCATCAATAAAATCCTGGGGGTCCTCATTAGGATCAGTACCTGTGAACACTGGAGGGTCCAACTAGAGAAATCTATTCATCCTGGAACTAGTGGAATCCCCCGGCTGACTAGAAGATGTGGGTGCAGCATCTGATCTCTGGGCTTGGGAAGCCACTATTTGAGCCAACATCTGTATGACTCCCCTAAGATCCCCATCGGATACACCGAGACAGGAAGCTGGAGCTGGAGGTGGAACTGGAATATCAGTTAGAGGGATCGCTGCACCCTCACTAAGTGTAAGGACATGTGCAGTCTGATTAGGTGTAGTGGAATCAGGCAATGTAGTAGTCGAAGGAATATTCTCACCTCTCGGGTGCTCACCCGCATCATCAAGTAAAGGGTCAACTACCACTCCTGGGGTGGCATTGGCTCGTTGGCCAGTTCTCGCTTTCTTCCTAGGCGCCATATACTGAAAATTAGAGCAATGCACGAGCTAAAGGAGGAACAATCTTACTATCAGCTTTATCGCACAATCTAGATCATCAAAGAAGGGTATTATTCCTAAGTTCCCAAGTAGCATCCTAATTATAGATGTAGTCGAAAATACACTGATAAGAAGGACTCTACTAGACACGGCTCCGAGCCATCCTAGGACACTTTAAAACCTTAGGCTCTGATACCAAGTTTGTCACACCCCGACTTCTGGGAGTGCGATCGGCGCTCAACAGAGTTACCCCGGTCAAGCAAGCATGCACATTGCCATCTACCCAAATCACCCACAAATAAAGAGAATAGTGCATTTCATTATTTAGTTAGTAAGAAGTCATGTGAACAACACCAGTTCATTTCCATTAATTACGCTATTAACAAGTCTTCAAAATAGTACATTGTACAATCATAAATAAGTGGAGCAGATGATACAATTACAAGATTTTTAGTTTAACCTTCCCAAAAATAGATATAACCCACACTATGTCTGCGGAGCCTCTAACAGGAACAAAAGAGTGTTATGACATTGCTGGCAATAAGGCCCCGGCTATACCTCAAAATGCTATGTATAAAGGATAGAACATAGAGGACCCCAAAATGATGTGGGGCTCACCAAATCAGCTGAGGAGAGGGTGTGCTGCTATAGGTGATCAATACCACCTGCTATGGGACCACCTGCATCCATTAAAGATGCAGGGCCCCAGGAAAACTGGACGTTAGTACATATGGAATAGTACTAGTATGTAAAACTAAACACCCTCTCAATAGAACGAGCAGAATTAAACGGAAAATAAAACATGAAATCAAAGACTCAAATAGTATCAAGGTGTCAAGTTAGGGGAAAGGTAAATTTCAAATAGGTTTTGGTAATTTAAGTTGGGAGATCTTTAGCACTGATACACCACCTTCCTCTCTCTCTAGAATGTAAGTTTGAACCTTTACATTGTTTTATAAGAATGGGGTCGGGTTTATAAAATTAGAAAAATGAAGCTCCGAAACACAATCTGCGATCGCATATGCGACCGCATAATGCTTCAGCGATCCGTAAAATGGGCCGCATAATAACCCTCCCAACTGGGCAATTCTGCCCAACTCTACGGTCATTATGCGGTCTGCAGACCTTTTTTATGGTCGCATAATGCGCCATAGAACCTCCCTTCAAAAAATCTCTACATTCGTCAACACATAAGCCTACTTCGGCACCACGAAACCCCGGGTTTTAGGTAAAATATTTACGGGGCCTTACATCCAGAATAACATAAGAAAATTTATGGTGCAAGCATGTTAAAGGATGATTGTGAGTGGTATAAAAAGATATGTGTAGGTTGCAAGCTAAAGTATGGTAGAGCGACAAGGTTTTAGGAAGACAGGAGTAAGGATAAGAAAAGGCAAGTGAGAAGGTAACGAGACTAGGTAAGTCCTCGGGATTAATCCCATGAAAACAAGAGAGTGATGGTTTCTGTAAGTTATGGAAATCTCAGTATAACCAGGATGAACTCAGAGGAGTCTAAGAGTAGGAGCATTTAGAAGAGATGGAATGCTGCCCTAGTAGTAGAATGAAAGTGTAATTATGATAAATGATAAGAAAATGACGTTTAGGCCTTCGATTGAGTAATGATTCATAGAGAAGGGATTTCATGAATTGCACAGATTAGAATACCCTCATTAGATGAACCATGTTGGTTTGCCATAAAATACAGTTATTGAAGTATAGTATCGCCCCTAGGTGGATTAGGCAAATCACTTCAAATGTTTCTCGATGAGACGTGAGCCCTAGTGACAATGTGTTATGTAATAGGTTTCATGTTATCATTGGTAGATTATATATAAACATTAAGGTGAAGCACCAATAGATGGATAAAAGTTCCAAAGTATAAGATGAGATTAGGCTGTCATTCTTAAGATGAACAATAATGAGGAAGCACTAAAGGACTTAGATTTATACATACAGGATAAGCAGCGAGATAGTAACCTGGAGTTGGGTAGCAGACCCCCATAATAATAAAATCAAAGTAAGAGTTATGGTATAGTATGACTACCTAGATGCAGTAAAGCCATAAGGATAGATAACCAAGTCTATGAAATAAAATATAGCAATAGTCGTAAGTTTGACAAAGTACCGATCAAACAACTTTAGTACATCTACAGATGCCCAGAGAGACAGCTTGTCATAATACTGCATACATTCACAAAGTGAAGCTCAGAGATTGGCTAAAAGCTGAAGGAAAAAGGAGAGAAGATAGCATAAGCGTAGATACAAGGATAAAGTCGTACAGACTGCATGAGAGAAGGTAGCAACAATTACGAGATTTGAAGAATTCTAACCAGAGGTCATGGTGTGAAAAAAAGGCCTAAAGGGGGGAACGCCTTGGCCTTTGGATTTATTCACAGAACAGTTGCCTAGATGGCAAGGACAATACCAAATTATTCATAAGAGCTATCCGTTTATGAGACAGATAAGTGCATCAGTCAACATTCGAGGACGAATGTTCCAAAGGGTGGAATAATGTTATACCCTATGTTTTCGTATGTAAAAGTACATCGTAAGTCAATTAATGTAAGCTCATAAATGAGATAATCTTTAAAAGTACATAAATCAAGTTAATAATGTTAATTTCGAGGTTACAAATATTAAATATCATGGATAACAAGTACCAAGAGGGTTGGAAGGCTTAGAAGCTAAACAAATTGAAGAAAATAAGTTTCGTCGAAAGCTGACAAGTTTGGTATGTTATAACGTATACTTTTAGGGTGAGACTAGGGTGCTTAACATGATAAGGAGATTATTTTATGAGTTATTTTAGTTGTATGATAGTCGTGTGTTACGTTTTGAAGTCAAACGATTTGTGGTTCAAAAGTTGGCAAAGGTCATCACAAGTTACATTCATAAATGTGCTGAAAATAAGGTCAAATGTAGCTGAGCTTTTCTCCCAATATACTTTGAATTATGGGGTGATATACCTACCAAATTGAAGATCTACTAGTCTAGTTTCTAAATATTTAAACTGTTTGTTGATACGATATTGGAGTAGAGAGATATTTTTCATATTTGCAAAACTACACAAGCAGCTCCCTTGGGACCCACAAAGTCGATGTAAAACTCCAGATTGTATATAAGTCAATTCTAAGTTGTTTTATTTCATTTTTAACGACAAAAATAGTTCCCAAAAATTCCTAGATGCTCTCCAAGGGTTACTCTATGATCCTAGAATGAATCCTAAGATAAACCACGCAAGTTCGATGTAAAGAATATCGTGGTTACCATTTACTCCGCTTCCTTCTTGTTGTGACGACTTAGGAAGTTACTTGGTGTTGAAGTGAGTTAAAGAATAGAGAGTTGTTGTATATTTTAGTTAAATGTTATCTTCCATAACCTAATCTTACGTTTGTCCAAGTGTTGAGTTGAATTTTGTTGAGTAATCATGAAGAAACTAGTAACTATGAAACTTGAAGTTGAGCTATGTTGTGTGGGCTGTTTTTACATTTTGTAAAGGTACGGATATCATGGTGAGGATGAGGGTAAGTGAATATTAAGATCTTTGCTCTAGAACATGTTGAATTGGAGCTATAAAAGACCCTATGAAGTTATGCAAATAAAATGTTCAATAAAATGACTAAATGAACTATTCTATAGAATATGAAATCGATAGTGATACCAATCCTTTGTATGATATAGATTACCATCCGCAAGAGGTGCGAGGACTTGTGCAACAATTGTCATTTTATTGATAAATTATGTTAAGGCTATCCCTTCTTTCCTTTTGGCATGATCCATATGATACAACGAAACGAGCAATCATGCAACTTTCACAAATGACTCTGTTCTTAAAAATACTAGGGTTGCCTATGTTCTGGATTCCCCATGTGTCCTATTATTATATTTCCTGTTCATGGGTCTTAGTAAATATGTAAGTTGATAATGTTTATTTTATGATATTAACCGGAGGCATATTGATCTTATGACATTCTGAGAGATCTTATCGACTTACTTCCTTATCCATTGCATTCATTTATACATGTATATTGACCCATGACCAGATGGCATTATATACATATATATCATATGTATATGGGGTATGGAAAAAGGTTACGGTGTTATATACCCACCACCACCTGATCAACTAGTATACGTTGATGATTTTGCCCACTGAGTCCAAGATGATATGATGGGATGCCCTCAAAGTCTTGATGATATTATGTACGCAGTATGCATGGTATAACATTTATACACATATGCATGACATTATAAATG
Organism: Nicotiana obtusifolia; assembly: GCA_002018475.1. Classification (NCBI taxonomy): domain Eukaryota; kingdom Viridiplantae; phylum Streptophyta; class Magnoliopsida; order Solanales; family Solanaceae; genus Nicotiana; species Nicotiana obtusifolia. The sequence continues at coordinate 116,529 of MCJB01048245.1, read as the reverse complement.
TTTCACGATTCACAGAGCTATTCTGACTTACAGGTTGAACCCTTTACTCCATGTTTCCTTCATGTCTTTTACATTTTAATTTTTATGCCTTACATACTCGGTACATTATTCGTACTAACATCCCTTTTACTGGGGGCGCTGCATTTCATGCCTGCAGGTTCTAATAAGCAGCTGGATAGATCTTCCTACTAGACAGAGTTAAACATTAGCTTGGGTGGTAAGCTCCACTTCCTCAGCGTTACCAGGTCTAGACCTTGGAGTCCATATTATATATACAGATTTGATGGGTAGGTCGAGGCCTTGTCCCGACCATGATACAGTTCAGTTCTCTCTAGAGGCTTGAAGACGGTTCCTGTATATTTTATATATCAGTATTATGGCCTTGCCAGCCCAGTGTACATGTTAGTTTGGTACTGCTGGTTGTAGACATTCATGGTGGCCTCGTCTTCCTTGATTGGTATTGTCAGCTCGCAGGTAGGCCTCGTCGGCCTAAGTTGAGTGTTACTCCTCCAGAGTTCACAGTTATAGAGTAGTATGCTCGGGTAAAATATGGAAGCGGGTGCCAGCCACGCCTCCCCAGGTTTGGGGCATGACATTTTACATGCTACTCTGTGCCTCTGTTATTGACCGATAATTATTTTGTCAAATATGATCTACATATGATGAGTTGATAAATCTTGTTTCATTGTGTTTATGGTACTACATCTCGTCATATTCTTGTTGCCCGTTATTTGAGTTATTGCATAGGTTCTCTGATTAGTGAGTATCACATGACTTGAACCTCGTCACTACTTCACGAGGTTTAACTTGATAATTACTGAGTATATGTTGTCCCATACTCATACAACACTTTTGCACATTATTGTGCAGATCCAAGTGCTGGAGATAACGATCCTCAAGAGTGAGCTTCCACTGTTTGGAAGGATTCAAGGTAGTGTTGTATGAACGATGTAGACCTTTCTAGTCCCCTTCTCTTATTTTCATATTTTTGTTTTACTTTCAAATAGTATTGTACTTATTAAGAAACGTTACGTATTATGTTTAAAGCTCATGACTCAGTATCACCTGATTTTGGGACTTTGGGTTATGCACTACCGTTTTGGCTTTGTTGGAACTTTATTCCATTGCTTATGTTAAATTTATACCTATTATATCTTATTTCGATGTTTTGTATTGTTGTGTTATTGGCATACCTAGTCTTAGAGGTTAGGTGCCATCACGACCATTGGTGGGATTTTTGATCGTGATAAGTTGGTATCAGAGCTCTAGATTCATAGGTTCAAGAATCATGAGCAAGTCTATTTGAGTCTTGCAGATCGGTACAGAGACATCTGTATTTATCTTTGCGAGGCTACCAGGCCATTAGGAAACTTTACTTTCTTTCATTCTTTATTTTGTAGATTGGTTTATTCCAAAGTATGAATCTTTACTCTTCTATTCTCTCACATATGGTAAGGACACATTCTGCTGGATCGGCTGAGCAGGCTCCGGTTCCCCCTGTTAGAGCCGCGCGATGCCGGGGCTGAGGTAGAGTCAGTGGCGGGGCACGCGCCACAGCTAGAGTCCCTGCTAGATCAGTAGTTGTGGAGCCACCAGTAGCTTCAGCTGAGGAGTAGGAGCCTGATCATGTTGAGCAGGTGGGACCCGCTCGGGCACCTGATGGGCCTATTTCTACCCCTGGACTTTAGGAAACCTTGGCTCATTTTATGAGTATGTTCGATAACTTACCCATGCAGGGTTGATCTTGGTCGCACTAGCTACTTCGCAGGTTAGAGGAGGAGCCCAGACATCTACCACCCATACACCAGAGCAGCTAACTCATGTTTATTAGGCATCAAGTGTTATGCCGGTGTAGCCAGTAGTTGCACTTCAACCTGAGGTAGGGGTCAATAGTGTCTGCTGAGGAGTATGCACATTATTTCTTGGATCAGTGTCATCGGATTCTGCATACTACATCCTCCCCAGTTCAGTGGAGGGGCTTCTGAGGATGCACATTATTTCTTGGATCAGTGTCATCGAATTCTGCGTACTTTAGGTTTGGTGTGGTCGAACGAGGTCAACTTTACTACTTTTTAGTTGATGGGGCCGACATAATGTCACGACCCAAACAGGAGGGCCATGACTGGCACCCAGGCCATACCTGCCGAGCACCAACGCACATTTTATCTAACCTTTCTTATTATCTATAAGGGCCGATGAGATCAATATAAATGGTAGACATGAATCCTAAACAACCAATAATGACAGATAATGGCACGAACATATATACCATAGGCCGATAAGGCTATCATAAAGCTATGTATAAGGTACGAGCTGACAAGCTGCCATAAGAGACTATACAACAAAAATCAGTCGACAAGGAAATCCAAACAATACATGAGTCGACACCTGTCTATGAGCCTCTAAAGGAACATAAGTACTGCAACATTGCCGAAATAGGGCCCCAACATACCCATAATGTCTATAGCAAATATGCATACCAAGATCACGGCAAGTCCTGAGAAGGGATATCATCAATAACCGCTAATCTGGACAGGCTACTGTGGTGGGGAGCTTCGCCTATCTGTCTATCAGGACCTATAGCACGACATGCAGCGTCCACAAATAAAAAGGAAGTCAGTACGAATAAAGTACTGAGTATGTAAGGCAGGAGAGCATAAGTAAGAAATAATACTATAAACAGGGATAGAGAATATACAACCTGCAACATCTGAAACATATATATATATACACACACACACACACACACATACATAAACATTAAAAACATATGCCTCTGTAGGCATCACCATCATCATATCGTACCCGACCCTAATAGGATCGGTAAAAATGTACCCGGCCATCATAAGGCTCGGTAGAATCGTACTCGGCCACGTGGAGCTCTGTAAGACCCAACTGATCAGTGGTTGCACAATAGGTGGTGTACTCAACCGACTATTGCGCGGCTCGGTAGAGTAAAATAGATACATATATATGATGTGTGTTGTACTCATTGGAATTCTGAGCCTTTTGGAGTGACGTAAGGTCGGTATCCTCCGTACACGCTATTAGGACTAACTCTTCATCAAGAATCTTATATGAATCAGGAAGTACCGACAACATTGATAACAGAAGAGTAAGAGAAGTAACATCAACCTCAATCGTTCCCTAAGAAGGGAAACAATGTAAGTACTGTTAGCTTCTAAGAGTAAAGTATATTTGGAAGCTCGTTCATTACATTATGCACAATCGAAGTCGTGAAAAAGAACGAAAGGGATAGCCCCACATACCTTGTATATACTGCCGAACCTCAAGCTATGAAAATGCCACGATTCCTTAGTCTACAATAAGAGAAATGAAACTATCGTTATCGTTTAAGCGTCATAACTATTATGTATCAACCATAACCTATTTTACGATAAAACGGATAGAACCTCCCCTATTTATTTGACTTCCCACAATTTAACACAATCACCAAACAGCCCATACAACATCAATAATAATAATATTGAGCCTCCCAAAACAGTCCACCAGCCAACAACATTACTAACAAGCCTTTCGATATATATCTGACAAGTTCTAGTTTCAACGACTTAGCCGAAACATGGATAATCTTAAATACATGTAGGGTATGAGGTTCCTTACCTTTAAAGAGAAATAAAAACTCCAATTTGACCTTAATTGACCAAGAAATATCCCTCCAATTCTGCCACAAGAACAAGGAAGTGAAGCTAGCTATCATTTAGGGTTTTTCGGCACTAGAATCACTTTAGAAGACTTGAAATCACTTAGGGTTGATATTAAAACTTTAGGGAGTATTTTACAGAACATAAAAAACTTAGAAAAACCTCCCACATGAGCTGGAACAACACGAAAATCAGCAACAACAAGAAGAACAAGAAACATACTAGCGCCACGGATTCCCGACACTTGATTTGTGTTGTTTGCCCTTTGTTTTGGTCTTGGATCATGAGAGAAACTTGAGATAGTGCTCTTACGGTTCTAAGATCTGAATATATAGAAACCTAATGACTTAAAACGGGTTGAGGACTGTTATATATATCCATATGTCTTAACCGCCTATGTGGGCCCCATAGAGAGCTGCTTGGCGCAGTCTCGCGAATTGCGAATATCTCTCAACTCTGAGATCGTATCAACAAATGGTTTAATGCGTTGGAAACTTGACTCATAGATATTCAATTTGGTGGGTATATCACCACCCCAATTCCAAGTAAATTTTGAGAAAAGTTTAATAACATTTGACCTAAATTTTAAGTAAAATTATGAACATAAGTTGCCACAACGTTTGTCGACTTTTGTTTCATAACTCGTTTGACTTCAAGACTTATGAAACGGATATTATATGATTCAAATACCTTAAAACATGACCTCTTGGTAATATTAATCACCTCTATCTTTACCCGAAAATACGAGTTACAATATCCTTGATTCGTTTAAGTTTTAATACTTGTTAACCACTCTTATATACCCTTGTATCATTTAAGACCAATAGGACTAAATTCTTATCATCGCAAAGATAATCTCTTCTCAAACCTACGTAGACTAACTTATGGCATAACGTATGTAAATATGGGTTGTAACACCCTCCCCCCCTTAGGAACATTCATCCTCGAATGTAAGGGTTTACGGGGGAGTCTAACTATCGTGGATTCCGACGGAAATTTCCGGCTGAGTTTCCCCTATATAATAGACACTAGCCAAACTTGCAAGCAGTTAAACCCAACCTATGGCCTTACAAGGCTATACAAAGCTTTATAGATGTGTACATTATCTGCATATCACCATTTTGTATTAAAAAAAAGTATTCTCAAGTTATTGCTTAACTCATAGAGACGTTTCACCTTCTAATGCGTCCTGCGTTCCCTCGGCATCCTCGTTATCTTCAATCTGGAACAAGTAAGGGTATTTAGACTTCATCTCATCTTCTGCTTCCCATGTCATTTCTTCCGTATTATTGTTCCTCCACAATACTTTAACGGAAGCTACATCCTTTGTTCTCAGCTTGCGGACTTGTCGATCTAATATAGCCGCTGCATTTCTTCATATGATAGATCCTTTGTAACTTGTACATCTTTGATAGGGATGACCTGATAAGGGTCTTCAATGCATTTTCTCAACATAGATACATGGAATACTGGTTGGACAAATTACAATTCGGATGGAATTCTAACTCATAAGCAACCTATCCAATTCGTCGAAGAATTTTGTATGGCCCAATATACCGCGGACTTAGTTTACCCTTCTTCCCAAAACGCATAACACCCTTCATCGGCGAGATCCTCAGGAAACCCAATCACCAACCTCAAATTCCAGGTCACTACGTCGGATATCGGAATAAGAATTTTGCCTTCTTTGTGTCGTCTTCAGTCGCTCTTGTATCACTTTCACCTTCTTTATGGCTTGGTGAATCAAATCTGGCTCATATAATTCGGTCTCACCGACTTCAAACCATCCACCTGGTGATCTACATCTCCTCCCACACAGTGCTTCGTACGGGGCCATTTTAATACTGGAATGGTAGCTATTATTGTAGGCGAATTCTATGAGTGCTAGATGGTCATCCCAAGTTCCCCTTGAAATCTAGAACACATGCTCGTAGCATATCTTCAAGTGTCTTAATGGTACGTTCAGCCATTTTGTTAGTCTACGAATTAAATGCCGTGCTGAGACTGACTTGTGTGCCTAAACCCTTCTGGAAAGACCTCCAAAAGATAGCCGTAAATTGAGCTCCTCGATTTCATAAAATAGATAACGGCACACCATGAAGCCTAACAATCTCCTTGATATACAACTTCGCATAATCTTCAGTTGTGTAAGTTGTCTTAACTAGCAGAAAATGAGCACATTTTCTAAATCGATCAACTATCACCCAGATAGAGTCAAACCTATGACAAGAGCGAGGTAATACAATAATGAAGTCCATATTAATCACCTCCCATTTCCAAGTCAAAATCTCTATATTCTGAATCAATCCACTGGGTTTTTGATGTTCAATCTTTACTTGTTGACTATTAGGGCACTGGGTTACAAATTCTGCAATAGACTTTTTCATGTTATCCCACCAATACTGCTCCTTAACATCATGATACATCTTTGTCGAGCCAGGATGGATGGAATATTGGGACTAATGAATCTCAATCATAATATTCTCTCGCAACCCTACCACATTAGGCACACATATTCGGCCCTGGTATCTTGGTGCCCCATCTCCTCCGATCTCGAAAGCTATAATTTTACACTGCTGAATGCTCTCTCTCAATTGTACAAAGGTAGGATCTTCATATTGTCGTGCTTTTACCTCCGTTACCAAAGATGATTATGTTGTATTCTGTACAGAGTCTTACAATCTGATTCTCATATTGGCTAGCTGATGAAGCTCTTTAGTCAACCCCTGTCTACCTGCCTCAATGTGTACTAAGCTTCCCATTGACTTGCGAGTGAGAGCTTCTGGCACAACATTGGCTTTACCGGGATGGTACAATATCTCGACATCGTAATCTTTCAGTAATTCAAACCACCTACACTGCCTCATATTCAACTCCTTCCTTTTGAAGATGTATTGCAAACTTTTGTGATCTATGTAGTTTCAAAATGGACACAGTAAAAGTAGTGCCGCCATATCTTAAAAGCATATATTAATGCAACCAATTCCAAATAATGAATCGGGTAATTATTTTCATGCTTCTTCAATTGTCTTGATGCATAAGAAATCACCTTCCCACGTTACATCAATACGCACCCCAAACCTATATCTGAGGCATCACAATATACCACATAACCTTCTGTTCCTTCTGGGAGAGTGAGCACTGGCCCGAATGTCAATCGATTCTATAGCTCCTGAAAATTACGTTCACAAGCGTCAAACCATTGGAACTTGGTAGCTTTCTGTGTTAACTTAATCAATGGTGCTGACATAGAGGAAAACCCTTCAACAAACCGCCTATAATATCCTGCTAGCCCTAGGAAGCTGCGAAATTCTGACGGTGTTCTAGGTCTTGGCCAATTCTTCACTTCATCGATCTTCTGAGTGTCGACACTAATACCCTCATCAGATATCATATGGCCAAGGAATGATACTGAGTTTAGCCACAATTCACATTTAGAGAGCTTAGCATATAACTTACAATCCTGAAGGGTCTGTAATACTATTCGCAAGTGGCCCGTATGTTCCGTCTCTAAAAGAGAATATACCAGAATGTCATCAATAAATACGATCATGAACACATCAAGATAGGGCCTAAATACACTATTCATGAGATCTATTAAAGTTGTTGGGGCATTTGTTAGCCCAAACGACATCATCAAGAATTCAAAGTGCCTATATCTTGTCCGGAAGGCCGTCTTGTAATATCCTTCTCCTTAACCCTCACCTAATGATACCCTTAACGTAAGTCAATCTTGGAGAAATACTTGGCACCTTGGAATTGGTGAAACGGGTCGTCAATCCTTGGAAGTGGATATTTGTTATTTATAGTAAACTTATTCAACTGTCAATAATCGATACACATCCTTAACGACCCGTCTTTCTTCCGCATGAACAAGACTGGTGCACCCCAAGGTGAAGTGCTAGGCCTAATGAAGCCCTTATCCAGAAAGTCCTTCAACTGCGTCTTCAACTCTCGCAACTCCATCGGGGCCATCCTGTATGGAGGGATAGAGATCGGTTGAGTGTTAGGCAACACATCAATGCTAAACTCAATCACCCTTTCAAGAGGAAGACCTGGGAGTTCATCTAGGAAAACATCTAGAAATTCATTGACCACGGAAATTGATTGTACAGTAGGTGGCTTCGTCTCCGCATCCCTAACGCGAACGAGATGATAAATGTAACCTTTTGAGATGATCTTCCTTGCCTTAAGATAGGAAATAAACCTATCTTTCGGCGTAGCAATGTTCCCCTTCCATTCGATGACGGGTTCACTAGGAAACTGAAACCTAACCATCTTCGTACGACAATTAACATTTTCATAGCATGAGGCCAACTAGTCCATTCACATTATCACATCGAAATCAACCATTTCTAACTCAAATAAATTTGCCAAGGTTTGACTACTACAAATCATAACTGTGCAACCTCTATATACCCTTCTAGCAATCACAGATTCTCCTATCAGAGTAGATATCGCAAGTGGTTTACTTATTAATTCAGGTTTAATGCAAAACTTGTTAGCCACAAAGGGTGTAACATATGATAATATAGATCCTGGATTAATCAGCGCATATACATCATACGAAAACACAGACAATATACCTATAACAACATCCTGAGATGACTCGAGATCCTGTCGGCCTACTAGAGCATATGTTCGATTTTGAGTACCACTCGAACTCGGCACTGCACCTCTACCTCTACCACGACCTGTCAACTGCTGAAAACCCCATGCTGGAGGTCGAACTGATGAGGAAGAACCAGACACAAATCCAGTTGGCTGAGCCACATCACCACCTCTTATGTTAGGACAATCCCGCATCAAATGGCCAGGCTGTCCGCAAGAATAGCACACATCGGAACCCCGATGGCACAGTCCAAAGTGGGCCTTGCCGCACTGATCACAACGAGGTGTTGGGGGTCTCGTCTGACTAGTATCCATATGATATTGTGAGCCTGATGCCCGTGAACTCTGACCTAAACCAGAATAGGTAAATCAATCAATACCGAGGCCTCTGAAACTGTGGAGGAGCACTAGCTACAGGTGGCACCAAACTCCTCGAAGACTGGGGCCTGATACTACCTTTGAAGTCACCAGAATACCCTGCAAATCTCGCCCTCTTATGCTCGCCCCTCTCCTGTTCCCCGTCTGCCCTTTGCTGGCGCTTATGATCCTCTAGTGTCTGGGCATAAGCATGAATACGGGAAGTATCCACGCCCTCTATCAAGGAGGCTGTCGTGCACTCATTTATCAAATATGGTCCCAACCTGTTCACGAATAGGTGCATCCTATCGCTCATCTCGGCCACCATATGGGGAGCATACCTTGCTAAAGAATCAAAATGCATACTATACTCGCGCACACTCATATTACCCTGTCGAAGGTTCAAGAACTTATCAGCTCTAGCTTGTCGTATCTCAACTGAAAAGTAGTGACGAAGAAAAGCCTTAGAAAATTCCTTCCACACAGGTGGAAGAGCGTTCGGACCCCTGGATCCTTCCCAACTATCATACTAGAAAACTGCTAAATCCCATAACCAATAAGAAGCCAACTCTACTGCCTCCGTATCACTAGCATGCATAACCCGCAGTGTACGATGAACCTGATCAATAAAAGTCTATGGGTCCTCCTTGGGGTCTGATCCGGTAAACACTCGAGGGTCTAGATTAATAAAATCACGAACTCTCGCACAAACCGGTTTATCAGCAGCACTGATATTCTGCCTCTGCACCTGAGCAGCTACTAAGCTAGTCAACAACTGTACCGCACTCAGCATATCCTGGTCTATACTGCCAGACGGAGGAACTAGAGGTGCTGGGTGCCTCTTAATATCCTCTAGAGGAGAAGGAGTAGATGAGGTATGAGATGGCACCTCACTATGAGGCTCACTTTGGCCTGCTCTGGCTGGGGGCACCTGACTGGTACCCTCTCCCGCAGCTGTATCAAACCGTCTACTAATTGCTTGCTTCCTAGTTGAAGGCATCGCTGATAGAAAACATGGTTAATATTAGAGACGAACACTTACGACTCAACTCTACGCACGATCTAGATTCAGGAAGAAGGTAACAGCCCTAAATGTCATGTAGCCTCCTAATTATAAATGTGGCGCGCTACACATCTATAATCAAGACTCTACTGGACACGGCTCATAACAACCCCTAGAACAGACTTGCTCAGATACCAAGTTTGCACGACCCAAACTGGAGGGCCATGAGCACCCGGGCCATACGTGCCGAGCACCATTGCACATTTTATCTAACCTTCCTTATTATCTATAAGGGCCGACGAGATCAATATAAATGGTAGAAATGAATCCCAAACAACCAACAATGACAGATAATGGCATCAACATATATACCATGAGCCGACAAGGCTGTCATGAAGCTATGTATAAGGTATGAGCTGATAAGCTGCCAAGAGAGACTATACAACAAAAATCAATCGACAAGGCAATCCAAAGTATACATGAGTCTACACCTGTCTATGAGCCTCTAAAGGAACATAAGTGCTGCAACATTGCTGGAATAGGGCCCCGACATACCCATAATATGTATAGCAAAAACGCATACCAAGATCACGGCAAGTCCGGAGAAGGGATCTTGCCAATAACAGCAAATTTGGGCAGGCTACTATCGTGGGGGAGCTTCACCTACCTGTCCATCAGGACCTGCAGCACGACATGTAGCATCCACAATTAAAGGACGTCGGTACGAATAAAGTACTGAGTATGTAAGGCAGGAGAGCATAAGTAAGAATAGTAATGTAAACAAGGATAGAGAATATACAACCTGCAACATCTGGGTGCCCCTGAGGGCTACTAACATGACATGCATGACACACACACACATATATATATATACACATATAAACTTTTAACAGATACACCTCTGTGGGCATCATCATCATCATATCGTACCCGGCTCTAATAGAAACATACCCAGCCATCATAAGGCTCGGTAGAATCGTACCTAGCCATGTGGAGCTCAGTAAAACTCAAGTAATCAGTGGTTGCACAATAGGTGCCGTACCCGACCGACTATAGCGGGGCTCGGTAGAGTAATATAGATACATATATAGGATGTGTGCTGGACTTATTGGAATCACATTCTAAACCTTTCGGAGTGACGTAAGGTTGGTATCCTCCGTACACGTTATTAGGACTAACTCTTCATCAAGAATCTTATAAGAATCAGGAAATATCGACAACATTGATAACAGAAGAGTAAGAGAAGTAACATCAACCTTAATCGTCCCATAAGAAGGGAAACAATGTAAGTACCACTAGCTTCTAAGAGTGGAGTATCTTTGGAAGCTCGTTCATTACATTATGCACAATCAAAGTCGTGCAAAAGAATGAAAGGGATAGCCTCGCATACCTTGTGTATATTGCCGAACCTCAAGCTATGAAAATGCCACGATTCCCTAGTCTACAATAAGAGAAATGACACTATCGTTATCGTTTAAGCGTCGTAACTATTATGTATCAACTGTAACCTATTTTACGATGAAACGGACAGCACCTCCCCTGAGATCGTATCGACAAACGGTTTAATGCGTTGAAATTCAGACTCATAGATATTCAATTTGGTGGGTATATCAGCCCCCCAATTCCATGTAAATTTGGAGAAAAGTTTAATAATATTTGACCTAAATTTTAAGAAATATTATGAACGTAAGTTGTGAAAACTTTTGTCGACTTTTGTTTCATAACTCGTTTGACTTCAAGACTTATGAAATGGATATTATATGATTCAAATACCTTAAACACGACCTCTTGTTAATATTAATCACCTCTAGATTTACCCGAAAATACGAGTTACAATATCCTTGATTCGTTTAACTTCTAATACTTTTTAACCCCTCTTATACACCCTTGTATCATTTAAGACCAATAGGACTAAATTCTTATCAACTCAAAGATAATCTCTTCTTGGACCTACATAGACTAACTTACGGATTAATCAAACGTATGTAGATATGGGTTGTAAGACATACAGATGATGGCAAACTTATGAGGCGAATAGACCAGCTAGCGTAAAACCACTTACATGGCCCCAGTTCTCAAATCTTTTCCTATGGGATTTTATTCCTTATAATCGCAAGGACGAGTTGCGCAACGAGTTAGAGCATTTGCGCCAGGAGGGTATGAGTGTGACCTAGTATGCCATGAGGTTTACAGAGTTCTCTCGCTATGAAACTCCTTTAGTTTTTACTGAGAGGGAGAGAGTCCATAGATTTTTGAGGGACCTACAGCCTTAGATTTGGAATGGCATGGGAGATGGAGAGTGAGACTGCATTTCATCTGGCAGTGGAGATTGCTAGAAGGTTAGAGCGTATCCACAAGTAGGAGAAGGAGAATAGAGATAATAAGAAGCCTTATGGTTCTATAGAATTTAGTGGCTTCTACTCTGCGACCAAGGTTCGACATGATGGAGGTGATTTCAGTCGACCAGTTCATCACGCACTTCAGGTTTTACGTAGTGCTCCAGCTAGTCATGGGTTTCAGAGCACTCGCGCCAGGTAGTGATCCTTCAGTACACCACCTACGCGAGGTTCTTACAGCGATTATTCAAGTTGTGCAGGGTAGATTTGATTCCAGCAGCCACGTCTGTAGAGAGGTTGTTTTGAGTGTGGTGATACGAGGCATATTATGAGAGATTGTCCAACACTTCGGACAAGTATATTTCAGAAGGGTACCCAGGCTATGATTCCCGCTCTAGATATTACACCACCTGCACAACGAGTTAGAGATGGAGGACAGGGGGTGGTTGTCGTCCTAGAGGGGAGGCCAAGCTCGTTGTTATGCTTTCCTTTGTAGGACTGAGGCAGTCGCATTAGATGCAATCCTTACAAGTACTGTTCTGGTCTGTTATAGAGATGCTTTAGTGTTTTATGATCCGAGTTCTACTATGTGTCATCCTACTTTGCTTCATATTTGGATATATCTCATGATTCTTTGAAACTCTTGTCTATGTGTCTATACCCGTTAGGGATTCTATTATGGTGGATCGTGTCTATTGTGCTTGTGTAGTGACTATTAGGTGCTATGAGATGAGCGTTAATATTTTGCTACTTAAAATGTTGGACTTTAAAATTTTTGATATGGATTGGTTATCTCCATACCGTGCTATTCTTGACTGTCATGTTAAGACCGTGATGTTGGCTATGTCGGGATTACCGAGGTTGGAATGACAGATTTTGATTGGTCACATTCCTAGTAGGGTAGTTTTTTATTGAAGGCTTAACGGATGGTTGAGAAGCAATGCTTAGCGTAGTTAGCTTTTGTTGGAGATGCCAGTGCTGATACTCCTACACTTGATTCAGTTCCCGTGTTGAGATAGTTTCCAGTTGTGTTAGCCACAGACCTACCGGGCAGGCCACCCGATAGAGACATGTATTTGGCACCAGGAACTCTGCCCATATCAATTGCACTGTATCGCATGACACCAACAAAATAGAAAAAAATAAAGGAATAGTTGCAAGAATTTCTAAATAAAGTAATTATTAGGCCGAGTGCTTTACCTTGGGGTGCATTAGCAAAATTTGTGAAAATGATATATGGCTCCATGAGAATGTGCATTGACTTACATGTGATTGAACAAGGTTACCATCAAGAATATGTATCCATTATCGCAGATTACTGATTTGTTAGATTAGCTTCAGGGTGCTAGGGTGTTCTCTAAGATTGATTTGAGATGGGAGTACCATCAGTTGAAGATTAGGGTTTCAGACATTCCTAAGATGAATATTAGGACTCGTTATGGGCATTATGAGTTTTTGGTGATGTCTTTTGTCTTGACTAATGCCCCAGCAACATTCATGCATTTGATGAATAGTGTGTTCCAACCATATTTGGACTTTTTTGTCATTATGTTCATTGATGAAATCCTGATGTATTCCCGTAATAGGGAGGAGCACGAGTAGAATTTGAGGACGGTGCTCCAGGTTTTGAGGGAGAAGAAATTATATAACAAATTCTCCAAGTGTGAGTTCTAGATGGATTCAATGGAATTCTTGGGCCATGTGGTGTCCAGTAAGGGGATTAAGGTGGATCCGAAGAAGATTCAGGCAGTTCATAGCTGGCCCAGCCCTTCTACAGCCACACAGGTGAGGAGTTTTCTAGGATTGGCTGGTTATTACCGTCGCTTTGTGGACGGTTTCTCGTATATTGTAGTTCCATTAACTAAGTTGACTCGGAAGGGTGCTCCATTCAGGTGGTCTAATGGGTGTAAGGAGAGTTTTTAGATGCTCAAGGCTGCTTTGACCATAACTCCAGTATTGGTGTTGCCTTCAGGATCAAGGTCATACACGATTTATTGTAATGCTTTTTGTATTGGCCTCCGGTGTGTTTTGATACAGGATGGTAGGGTGATTGCCTATACTTCCTGTTTGTTGAAGCCCCATGAGAAGCGATCCAGTGCATGATTTGGAGTTATCAGCTATTGTACATGCACTTAAGATTTGGAGGTATTACTTATATGGCATGTCTTGTGGGGTGTATACGAATCATCGGAGTCTCCATCATTTGTTTAAACAGAAAGATTTTAATTTAAGGCAGCAGAGGTGGTTGGAGCTGTTGAAGCATTATATATCACCATTCTCTATCATCCAGCGAAGGCCAACGTGGTTGTAGACGTCTTGGGTAGGAAAGTGGAGAGCATGGGGAGTTTAGCATTCATTTCTGCTGTGGAGAGACCTTTAGCCATGGACGTTCAGGCGTTGGCCAATAGATTATTGAGATTCGATATTTTGGAGCCGAGTAGAATCCTTGCTTGTGTTGTATCTCGGTTATCCTTGTTTGAGCACATTAAGGCTCGACTGTATGATGATCCTCACTTGTTTGTCCTTAAGGACATAGTGCAACACGGTGATGCTAGAGAGGTGACTATCGGTGATGATGGCGTGCTGTGACTTCAGAGTCGAGTTTGTGTTCCTAATGTCGATGGCTTGATAGAGTTAATTCTTGATGAGGCATATAGTTCGCGGTATTCCATTCATTTAGGTGCTACGAAGATATATCGTGACTTGAAGAAGCATTATTGGTGGAAGAGGATGAAGAAGGATATTGTTAGGTTTAAATTATAGGTGTTTAAATTGCTAACATCTCAAGTATGAGCATTGTAAACCGGTTGGTTTGCTTCAGAAGATAGATATACTAGAGTGGAAGTGGGAGCACGTTTCCATGGACTTTGTGGTAGGGTTTCCATGGACTTTGAGGAAGTTTGATGTCGTTTGAGTCATTGTGGATCGATTCACAAAGTCGGCGCATTTCATTTTTGTCATGACTTCCTACACTTCGAAGTAGTTGACTAGTATCTATATCAATGAGATTGTTTGCCTACATGGTGTACCTATTTCTATCACCTAAAACAACGGCACTCAGTTTGCTTCGTACTTTTAGAGAGCTGTACAATGTGAGTTGGGCATGCAGGTTGAGCTGAGTAGTGTGTTTCACCCTCAAACAGACGGTCAGTCAGAACGGACAATTCAAATCTTAGAGGATATGTTAAGGGCATAAACTATTGATTTTGGAGGTCAGTGGGACCATTTTATACCTTTAGCGGAGTTTTCCTACAACAACAGCTACCAGTCTAGTATCCAGATGACTCTTTATGCGGCCTTATATGGGAGGTAAAGACATTTTGTGGTTGGTTGGTTCGAGCCCAGTGAAGCTAGACTATTGGGCGCAAACTTCGTTCGTGATGACTTGGAAAAGGTGAAGTTGATTCAGAAGAGGCTTCGCACAGCACAATCCAGGCAGAAGAGTTATGCTGATAGGAGAGTCTGTGATGTGGCATTCATGGAGGGTCAGAACGTTCTTTTTCGAGTTTCGCCTATGAAGAGCGTGATGAGTTTTGGGATGAAAGACAAGCTGAGGCCGAGGCTCATTGGTCCTTTTGAGGTGTTGGAAAAAGTCGTCGAGGTTGCTTATAGACTTGTCTTACCTCCTAGTCTTTCAGGAGTTCATCCGGTATTCCATGTTTCTATACTTCAGAAATATCATGAAGATAAGTCATATATCTCGGATTTCAGTGTAGTGCAGTTGGATGAGAATTTGGCTTTTGAGGAGAAGCCGGTGGCCATTTTTGATAGGCAGATTGGGAAAGTGGGGTTGAAGGATATTGCATCGGTGAAGGTCGAGTAGAGAGGTCAACCAATCGAGGAGGTTACTTGGGAAACCTAGCATAATATGCGGAGCAGATATCCTCACCTTTTTTGCACTCTAGGTATGACTCTAAACTTGTTTGAGGATGAATATTTGTTTAAGAGGGGGAGAATGTAATGACCCGGTCGGTAATTTTGTGTATTTTATCCTAATTGCCCTCTTTGATGTTCCCCCTACGTATATTTTATGTTCGGTGATTTGCAGGGATGGTTGTGTTTGGTTTCGGGAAGGTTTTGGAGTGAATTGAGATATTTTGTCTCACTTTGGAAGCTTAAGTTGTAAGAGTGACCAAGGTTTGACTTTGTTGTAGACGTCCTCGAATTCATTTTTTGATGGTTATAATAGGTTTGTATAATGATTTTTAACTTAGGCGTATGGCCGTATTTGGATGAGGAGATTCCTAGGACGTTTTGGCTCTAATTTTGGGAGTCGCATTTTGGAAGCTTAATTTGTAAGAGTTGGCCAAGGTTGACTTTATTGTAAACAACCTTAGATTCGTGTTTTGATGGTTATAATAGGTTTGTATTATGATTTTAGTTTTAGGCGTATGTCCGTATTTGGATCTGGAGGTTCCTAGGATATTTTTGCTCTAATTGTCGAAAGTTGAAATTTGAAAGGTTCACAAGTTGGAATGGGAGTTGACTTCGATGATATCGAGTCCAGATTGTGGTTTTCGAGACATATAATAGGTTCGTTTTGTCATTTGGGATTTGTGTACAATGTTTGGTCCAAAACCGGATTGGTTAGGCTTGAATCGAATTCTTGGTTTGATGTTGGAAGTTTATGAACTTAAGAGATTATCTTGATCGATGATTCTTGATTTCAATGTTAAATGCGGTGTTTTGAGCCTTTGTATAGGTTAGGGTGATGTATTTGGATTTGTTGGTATTATTGGACGTTGTTCCAGAAGGCTCGAGTATGTTTCATATAGGTATTTGGATCAATATGATGTTGGTTGGCTGTTCTATTGCTGGTGTGTCACACCTGCGCGGTATTGTGCATAACTATGAGTCCACAGAAGCGGATAGGTAATCGAAGGTGCGTGTATGGCTGGAGGGTCCGCAGATGCAATGAATTGGCGCAGATGCGGAGGTATGGTTTGCAGAAGTGAAGGCAGGCAAATATGAGGATTTGCACAAAAGCAGAGGTGTGTCGCACCTACGGGATCACAAAAGTGCAGTTGAATTTGTAGGTGCAAGGGTGCGGGAGTTTAAGTGGACTAGCGGATGCGTGATTTTCAATGCAGAAGCAGTGTCACAGAAGCGACAGAATTTTCTCTAATGCGAAAATTGATGGGTAGTGTTATAATTAGAGGTTTTAGCTCATTTTTCATTATTTTGGAGATTTGGAGCTTGACTAGACGCAATATTTGGAGGGACTTTCATTACACTTTGGATGGTAAGTAATCTCTACTTGATTTGTTATGTTACATCTTGATTCCCCATTATTTTGTGCACTTGGAATATGGATTGAAGGAGAACAATTGGAGGTTTGGTACTAAAATTTTAGAGAGTGATTATTTGGGACTTGAACCCCGATATGCAGTCGGATTTGGGTGATAATTGTATATTTAACTTCTGTTGTAATGGGTGATCAAGATGTGTTACTTTTGTCGGGTTCAGGGATGTGGGCCTGGGTTCAGTTTTTGGTTGACTTCGTATATTAGTTTAAAGATCGAGCCTTTATGCTCCATTATTGTTCCCTATTTGACTTTGTGGAGTGTTATTCACTAGATTCGAGCCGTTCGGAGGTCGATTTGGGAAGCCATTTTTGGAGTATTGATTTGGCATGTTTGATGTAAGTATCTTGCCAAATCTTATGGGGGAGAAATACCCCTTAGGATGTGAACTTTTTTGGCTAATTGGAATGTATGGGAAGCAACATATATGCGAGGTGCCGAGCGTATATGAGGGTGCTATGTATGATTTCGTCCGGATTAGACATAGGCTTCTACTATATCTTGTTTTGACTATGTGTTTCCTATAAGTCATGTTCTGATCATTTGTAAACTAGGTGAGTTTCTCTAATTATGTTAGAGATTATGTGTAGGCCTTGATTCTCTATTTGAGCACAAGACTTAATATTGTTTGGCTTATTCGCCTGATCTGAGCCGTAGTTGTACCCTTGCATGCATACACTTTAGCATACTATTTGCCATAGTACAGGAGTATATGATTTGATATCCCTGCTCGTATACACGTATTCATTAATATGGCTTCTTTGATATGGACTAGTTAGGCAGCACGTGAGTAGTGCATGTGGTTATTGTGATTATTGGCAGGTGGATTGTCCATGTAGCACGTGAATTGTCTGTGCGGTTATTGTGATTATTGGCACGTGGGTTGTCCATGTGGTTATTGTGACTATTGGCACGTGAGTTGTCCGTGCAATTAGTATGGTTATGGCACGCGAGTTTGTCCTTGTTGGTTATGTTAAACTGCGTGTTTATTCCCTTTCATGCACCCAATAGTACCTCAAACCAAGATACTCACTCTGAAGAGACATTCTATGAATCCAAGCTGTTTCTTTTACCTCTCACACACTGTATCACATAACTAGTAATGATTAAAAAAAAAAGTCCAAGTGTCTCTCACAACCCAACACAAATCCCAAATCCTCAACCACACAATGAATCAAAAAATCCTTAGGTACCAAATCCTTAATCTACATCGTAGTGCTATATTGAAGTGAGGCACATGCTCGATGATGAGCGTGGGGTCGTTTACTACTGGGACTGTGACTTGGTCCGTCCCGATTGATGATTTTTACTACATATTTGATTGAAATCTATTTGATATCATCATGTTTTGGGCTTATTGCCATATTTGGGCTTCTTGCCAATTTTTTAAACCCTCCGGAGATTTTTATCACTATTTCCTCACTATTTGTACTTATTACTTGAACTCAGTCATGTTGTTTCCACTGTTGTACAACTCAATCACTTTTTACTCAGTTTTGAGATTTATACAATATTTGAAATGATGTTTGGGCTCAGAACTACTGTTTTACTATGCCCGAGGGGCTTGTGATGATTTTCTGACTGAGTGCAGCCGAGGGCCAGGTGTGAGGTTTTACTAAGTGATATGAGGCCGAGGGCCTGAGATATTGTATATACGCCACGAGGTGGCTTGATTGATATGAGGCCGAGGGCCCAGATGTATGCCACGAGGTGGCTTGATATAGCGCTTGGGCTGTAAGGGGCCCCTCCCGGAGTCTGTACACCCCCAGTGAGCGCAGGATACCCGGAGATAATACAGTTGGTAACAATGTCAATCGGTAACCAAAGATATTACAGTTGGTAACAATGACAACTGTAGGTTACAGTTGGTAACAATGTCAATCGGTAACCAAAGATATTACAGTTGGTAACAATGACAACTGTAGGTTACAGTTGGTAACAATAACAACTAGTAACCAGAGATATTACAGTTGGTAACAATGACAACTGTAGGTTATAGTTGGTAACAATGACAACTGGTAACCAGAGATAATACAGTTGGTAACAATGTCAATCGGTAACCAAAGATATTACAGTTGGTAACAATGACAACTGTAGGTTATAGTTGGTAACAATGACAACTGGTAACCAGAGATAATACAGTTGGTAACAATTACAACTGTAGGTTACGGTTGGTAACAATGACAACTGGTAACCAGAGCTATGAGATTGATACTGAGCCCAAGAATATTACAGTTGTTAACAATGACAACTATAGGTTACAGTTGGTAACAATGGCAACTGGTAACCAGAGCTGGAAAGATTTTTAAATAATTTCTTACTGATTTACTGTTTTCAAATAATGATTTACTGCTTCATTATGCATTGCCTTGTGCTTTACGTGTTTCCTTACTTTCAGTCATTATTTATATGTGCTACTCACTGAGTTGGAAGTACTCACATTACTCCCTGCACCATGTGTGCAAATTCAGGCTTTATTGACTCCGCTCCGAGGCATTGACTACGATTGTCAGAGCGGTGACTCAGAGACTACGAGGTAGCTGTTGGCGTCCGCAGCCCCTTATCTCTTTATATTGTTAGTTTCCACTTTCTCCAACTAATTGTGCCAGAGATATTGTAATAGAAATTTTGTTATTAGGATTTCATTAGTTGCTCATGACTTTGTGACACCCCGATTTGGGCTGTAGCCGGGATGGTTCACTATGTTTTTCCGCAAATGACTGCTATTAAACTATGTTGTGTTCTTCTCTTGTTAAATTAACTACTTAAAATGAGTTATGGTTCGAATTGGCTGGCCTTGTCTTCACGAGAGGCGCCATCACGATCGGGTTTGGGATTTGGGTCGTGACATAGATATACACACACTAACATATACTATAACAAGTTATATATACGTTATAGTATTACAATGAAGTGTTGTGTGTTTGTGTCTATATATATATTTATATATTAAAGAACATGAAGCGCTAGTAACACATGATTGGTCGCTATTTTTGGTCAAACAGTCAAAACTTATTTATAGACCAAAAGTAACGACCAAAGCTGGTCGCTTTTCCTAATTCCAGAGACAAAAACGGGTTTTTCCCCCATTTTTCTTATTTCCTTCCCCAAAATTTTCCCAACTCTCTCTTTCCCTCCCCTTCTCTATTTCACTAACCCAAATCCCATCCTCCACCCCGCGCCACCACTGCCCCCTTGCTCGCCGCCGCCTCACCGCTCACTGCTCACCGGCCACCACCACTGCTGCCCCTCTCTCTCTCCTTCTCCACCTAAAAAAAAACCAAGGTTAGAGTTATAACCTTCAATCTTTGTTATTTCTAGAGTGTGTGTTACAATATTTGATGTATTGTAGTTTATTGTTTCAATTCTTTGAACATTGTATTTTATTGAGGATTAGGGTTTAGGTCTTGTTTTAATTAGTTTTGTTAATTAATTTTATTAACTAATTAGTTTAATTAGTGTTGAATTTAATTTAGTTAGATTTGAATTATACTTTGTGTTGTCTTGATAGTTTAGTTAGAATCTAGGGTTTAGGATATGAATTGAACCTTTAGGATATGAATTGGACTTTTAGTTTATGAATTGGACTTGTAGTTTATAAATTGTAATTTTAGGATATGATTTGAACTTTTTTGGATATGAATTGGACTTTTAGTCTACAAATTGAAATTTTAGGATATGAATTGAACTTTTAGGATATGAATTGGACTTTTAGTTTATGTATTGGTTAATTTTAGGATATAATTTGAACTTTTAATTTATGAATTGGAATTTTTGGATATGAATTGAACTTTTAGTTTATAAATTGAAATTTTAGGATATGAATTGAACTTTTAGTTTATAAATTGAGTATTTTAGGATATGAATTAGACTTTTAGTTTATGAATTGAACCTTTTGGATATGAATTGAAATTTTAGTGTATGAATTGAACTTTTTGGATATGAATTGAACTTTTAGTTTATGAATTGAACTTTTAGTTTATAAATTGAACTTTTAAGATATGAATTGAATATGGCGAGAAGGTGCATTATGATCAATATGGCAGGATCATCATAGTCCCTGAGGATGATGGGTAAGAGTTATTTATTATTTTTACGTGTATTGTTTTTTACAGTTTTACTAAGATATTAATGTGTTTTTTTAATTAAATTGCAGGTTCATCCCTAGTAATATTACTACAAGGATAATCACCAAAGCCACTAGAAAGCTTTGTGATGGCCCTTATGTGACTTGGAGTGATTTCCCATTCTCGCTGAAGGAGCAAATTTTCAATAAATTTAAGATATAAATGTTCTTTTAAGCAGTACAATTTTATATATATATATATATACATTCATACATACATACATACTTACACTATAGCTATTGCACTAACATACTATATACTATATTATAAGCAGCTAATTGTCACGACCCGAAATCCCAACCCGGTCGTGATGGCGCCCCATGTGAAGACAAGGCCAGCCAATCCAACTAAACCTCGATTTAAACAGTTAGCCACACGAAAATAATATAAGTATAGTTTAATAACAGAAATTAACAGAAAAATATAGTGAACCATCCCGACTACAGCCCGAACCGGGTGTCACAAAGTCATGAGCAACTAATGAAAATCCAAACAATAAGATTACTATTACAATATCTTGGCACAATTGTTTGAAGAAAGTGGAAATAACAATATAGAAGAGATACGGGGCTGCGGACGCCAACAGCTACCTCGTAGTCTCTAAATCGCCGCTCTGACAGTAGTAGTCAATGTCTCGGAGCGGAACCGATAACGCCTGAATCTAGCACACATGGTGCAAGAAGTAATGTGAGTACTTCCAACTCAGTGAGTAATAATTATAAATAACAACTGAGAGTAAGGAAACACATAAGGCATACAACAATCTATAATAAAACTGTAACATATAAAGAATCAAGTCAATAACATGAAGTAAAAGGAAATATCATGACTGGCCAAGTCATATCTCGTGACGGCGTGTCACCCGTTCCCATGGGTACCCGACGCTTACTGTGGGGGGCAGTAGCGCAATATCTCGTGACGGCGTGTCACCCGATCCAATTTATCATATTCCGTGGCGGCATGCCACCCGATCCCATTTACATCATTTGAAAAGTCATTCAAATTTGAAAACTGAGGTTAAGAAATGAATCAATCAGTTAGAAAACAGTGATAAATTACCCCTGAAGGGTTCACATAACTGGCATGAAGCCCAAATATGGCAATCAGCCCAAATCGTGATGACAACACGTAAGTTTCAATCAATTGCACGGTAAAATCGTCAATCGGGACGGACCAAGTCACAATCCCCAGTAGTAAACGACCCCACGCTCATCATCGAGCGTGAGTCGCAACTCAATATAGCACTACGATGTGCAAATCTGGGGTTTCAAACCCTCATAACATCATTTAAGATCATTACTCACCTCAATCCAGCTAAATCCTTAGCCCACGATGCCCTTGCCCTTTGAATTGGCCTTCACGTGCGTCGAATCTATCAAAATTCAGAACAATTACGTCACAATATGTTGAGGGAACAAAGCCCAAGCGAAAACGATCAAAAATACTCAAAAACCCCGAAATTAGCAAAACCCGAGCCTCGGGCCCACTTCTCGAAATTCAGTGATTTTCACCTCAACGGGTTCCTTACCTCATCACGAGTTTAACCATACAAGATTTATTAAGTTCCTGACATCGGCTCGACCTCTAAGTCTCAAAATCGAAGCTTAGGGTCTTCCACAATTTTCCCAACTTAAATCACCAGTAAAAATGCTAAAACCAACTATAATCTTAGGAAACTCTTTCAAGATTGAGTTAGGAATACCTACCCCGATGTTTCTCTTGGAAACCCTCCAAGAATTTCTTCAAAACTTGCTCCAATCCGAGTTCTATGGCCCCAAGTATGTTTGAGGTGACCAAAACTCCTCCCTTTAAGAATGTATCCAAGAAAATCTCCTTTGGATGTAGTTTTGAGGTTGATTTGTTGTGATTCTACGGTGTTTTGGAGGTGTTTCTCTTCGTGGGTAACGAAAATGGGTTTTGCATGGCAAACTGGGCACTGAGTTCTATTTATTGAGTGGTCAAAAATCGAGCTAAAATACTCTTGCCCGACCAAATATGCGATCGCATACCTGTCGCATAACAGGTATGCGGTTCGCATATTTGACGTAGCCATCGCGAAGATGGACCTAGCCTTCACCGCGAATTCAACACAAAGCGTGGTTTGCGGTTCGCATTTCATGTTTCGCGATCGCATTCTCGTCGTATGTCCAAGTTTCTGTCTTAGTATGCGATCTCCACTGTCAAATATGCGGTTCGCATCTTAGGTTTGCGGTTCGCATTCTGGCCGCATTTTGGTCGCGAATCTTGCCCAGATTCCTGCTTGTGTTTGCGACTCCACTGTGAGATATGCGATCCGCATTTGAGATATGCGGTCCGCATTCTCACCTGGTTTTTTTGCAACTTTTACTTTTCCAACGATGGTTTAATCCGTTTAACCACCCAGAACTCACCCGAGACCTCTGGAACCTCAACCAAACCTGCCAACATATCCCACAACATCATTCAAGCTTGTTCCAACCTTCGGAACGCTCAAAACGAACTATCAACATCAATTCGCGTTGGATTCAAGCCTAAGGATTTCAAAATCTTCTAAATCGCTCTTTTGATCTAAACCCAACCAAACCACGTCCGAATGACCTGAAATTTTACACACAAGTCCTAATTCGCATATCGAAGCTACAGCAACTTTCGGAATTCCATTCCGACCCTTGGATCAAAATTTCGCCTATCAACCGAAAATTGCCATAATTCTAACTTCACCAATTCAAGCCTACTTCTACACGGGATCTTCGAAACAAATTCCGATTTCACTCCTAAGTCACAAATCACCTCCCGAAGATAACCGAATCGTCGGGATTCACATCCGAACCCTCTAACTCATAAGTCAACATCCGGTTGACTTTTCCAACTTAAACCTTCTTAAAAAGAGACTAAGTGTCTCATTTCTTACAAATTTCACTCCGAACGCAAACCATTCAACGTGATTACTCAAAACACAGATAACGAAGCGTAAATGAAGTAGGAATGGAAAAGACGGAGTGGTAATCCACGAGACGACTGGCCGGGTCGTCACATTCTCCCCCTCTTAAACAAACGTTCGTCCTCGAACGAGTCAAGAAACATACCTGAAGTTTCAAATAGGTGAGGGTATCTGCTGCGCATCTTCCGCACGATTTCCCAGGTTGCCTCCTCCATGGACCGACCTCTCAATTGAACTTTTACTGAAGTATCTCCTTGGACCTCAACTTCCGAACCTGACGATCCAAAATCGCCATTGGCTCCACCTCATAGGTAAAATTATCATCCAACTAAATCGTGCTGAAGTCCAAAATATGAGACGGGTCTCCAATATACTTCCGGAGCATCGAAACATGAAACACTGGGTGCACACTCGACAGACTGGGTGGCAAGGCAAACTCATAAGCCACCTCCCCGACTCTTTGAAGCACCTCAAACGGCCCAATGAACCGAGGACTCAGTTTCCCCTTCTTCCCGAATCTCATAACACCTTTCATGGGCGAAACCTTTAGCAAGGTCTTCTCGCCAACCCTATAGGATACATCTCGAACCTTCCTATCGGCATAACTCTTTTGCCTCGACTGTGCTGTACGGAGCCTCTCCTGGATTATTTTCACCTTCTTTAAAGCATCCTGAACCAAGTCAGTCCCTAATAGCCTAGCCTCGCCGGGCTCAAACCAACCAACCGGAGATCTACACCGTCTCCCATACAGAGCCTCATACGGAGCCATCTGAATACTTGACTGGTAGCTGTTGTTATAAGCGAACTCTGCAAGCGGTAGAAATTCATCCCATGAACCTCCTAAATCAACAACACATGCACGCAACATGTCCTCCAGTATCTGAATGGTACGTTCTGACTGCCCATCCGTCTGAGGATGAAATGCTGTGCTCAATTCCACCTGAGTGCCCAACTCCCTCTGCACGGCTTTCCAGAACTGCGAGGTGAACTGAGTACCTTTATCTGAAATGATAGAAACTGGAACACCATGCAGTCGGACAATCTCTCGGATATAAATCCTCGCCAACCATTCTGAAGAATAGGTAGTACACACAGGAATGAAGTGCGCGGACTTGGTCAGCCGATCCACAATCACCCAAATGGCATCAAACTTCTTCAAAGTCCGTGGGAGTCTAACAACAAAGTCCATAGTGATCCGCTCCCATTTCCACTCAGGAATAGCTATCTGCTGAAGCAAACCACCCGGCCTCTGATGTTCATATTTTACTTGCTGACAGTTGAGACACCGAGCTACGAATCCCACAATATCCTTCTTCATCCTTCTCCACCAATAATGTTGCTTTAAATCCTGGTACATCTTTGCGGCACCCGGATGAATAGAATATCGTGAGCTATGTGCCTCCTCCAGAATCAACTCTCGTAGCCCATCCACATTGGGTACACAAATCCGGCCCTGCATCCTCAACACTCCATCGTCGCCGATGGTCACATCTTTAGCATCATTATGCCGGACTCTGTCCTTAAGGACAAGCAAATGGGGATCGTCATACTGACGCTCCCTGATGCGATCGTATAACGAAGACCGAGAAACCACGCAAGCCAACACCCGGTTAGATTCCCAGATGTCTAATCTCACCAGCCTATTAGCCAAGGTCTGGACATCGACTGCGAGAGGTCTCTCTCCAACTGGAATGTATGCCAAACTCCCAATACTCACTGCCTTTCGGCTTAAAGCATCGGCCACCACATTGGCCTTTCCCGGATGGTATAGTATAGTAATATCGTAATCTTTGAGCAATTCTAACCATCTCCGCTGCCTCAGATTAAGATCTTTTTTCTTGAACAAGTGTTGAAGGCTACGATGATCAGTGAACACTTCACAAGATACACCGTACAAGTAGTGCCTCCAAATCTTTAAAGCATGCACTATGGCAGCCAGCTCCAAATCATGCACGGGGTAGTTCTTCTCATGAGGCTTCAACTGACGAGAAGCATAAGCAATAACTCTACCCTCCTGCATTAGTACACAACCTATACCAATTCTCGAGGCATCACAGTATATGGTATACGAACCTGAGACTGATGGTAGAACCAATACNACGAAGACCGAGAAACCACGCAAGCCAATACCCGATTGGATTCTGAGATGTCTAATCTCACAAACCTATTGGCCAAGGTCTGGACATCGACTGCGAGAGGTCTCTCTTCAACTGGAATGTATGCCAAACTCCCCATGCTCACTGCCTTTCGGCTCAAAGCATCGGCCACCACGTTGGCCTTTCCCGGATGGTATAGTATAGTAATATCGTAATCCTTGAGCAATTCCAGCCATCTCCGCTGCCTCAAATTTAGATCCTTCTGCTTGAACAAATGTTGAAGGCTACGATGATCAGTGAACACCTCACAAGATACGCCGTATAAGTAATGCCTCCAAATCTTTAAAGCATGAACTATGGCAGCCAGCTCCAAATCATGCACGGGGTAGTTCTTCTCATGAGGCTTCAACTGACGAGAAGCATAAGCAATAACTCTACCCTCCTGCATTAGTACACAACCTATCCCAATTCTTGAGGCATCACAATACACGGTATACGAACCTAAGGCTGATGGTTGAACCAATACTGGAGCTGTGGTTAAGGCTGTCTTGAGCTTTTGAAAGCTCTCCTCTTGTCCGACCATACAAATGGAACACCCTTTTGAGTCAATTTGGTCAAGGGCGATGCGATGGATGAAAATCCCTGAACAAACCGGTGATAATAGCCTGCCAACCCAAGAAAGCTACGAATCTCTGTGACTGAGGACGGTCTAGGCCAACTCTGGACCGCCTCTATCTTCTTTGGATCAACCTGTATACCCTCGCTGGACACTACGTGTCCCAAGAAAGCCACCGAATTGAGCCAAAACTCGCACTTAGAGAATTTTGCATAAAGCTTCTCCTCCCTCAATCTCTGTAATACAACTCGCAAATGTTCTGCGTGTTCTTCCTGATTACACGAGTACACCAGAATATCATCAATGAATATCTCCACGAACGAATCTAGATAAGGCTGAAATACATTGTTCATTAACTGCATGAACGCTGCTAGGGCATTGGTTAGCCCGAAAGACATAACAAGAAACTCATAGTGGCCATATCTAGTCCGAAAAGCAGTCTTAAGAATATCTGCATCCTTGATCCTTAACTGGTGATATCCTAAACGGAGATCAATCTTAGAGAACACTCGTGCTCCCTGAAGCTGGTCAAATAAATCATCGATGCGAGGCAAAGGGTATTTGTTCTTGATTGTTACCTTGTTCAATTGCCTATAATCGATGCACATTCTCATCGTGCCATCTTTCTTTTTCACAAACAGAACCGGTGCACCCCAAGGTGACACACTAGGCCGAATGAACCCCTTATCTAGGAGTTCCTGAAGTTGCTCTTTCAACTCCTTCAACTCTGCTAGTGCCATACGATACGGCAGAATAGAGATGGGCTGAGTGCCCGGCACCAGGTCAATGCCAAAATCAATAACCCTGTCCGGTAGCATGCCCGGCAGGTCTGCAGGAAATACATCAGGAAAATCCCGCACAACTGAAACAGAATCGATGCTTGGAGTCTCAGCTCCAACATCCCTCACAAATGCTAGGTATGCAAGGCAACCCTTCCCAACCATACGCTGGGCTTTCAAGTATGATATCACCCTACTAGGAATATAATCAGTCACGCCACGCCACTCTATCTGCGGCACACCCGGCATAGCCAAAGTAACTGTGTTGGCATGACAGTCTAAAATAGCACGACATGGAGATAGCCAATCTATGCCTAAAATGACATCAAAATCTACCATGCTTAGTAGCAATAGGTCCACTCGGGTCTCTAGACCCCCAATAGTTACTACACATGACCGGTACACACGGTCCACAACAACAGTATCGCCCACCGGGGTAGACACATAAACAGGTAAAGCAAGAAACTCTGGGGCATACCCAAATATTGAGCAAAATACGAGGACACGTATGAATAAGTGGAACCGGGATCAAATAATACAGAGGCATCTTTGTGGCAGACTGAAACAATACCTGTAATAGCGGCATCTGAAGCACTGGCATCTGTCCTGCCTGGAATAGCATAGAATCGGGCCTGGCCACCGCCTGCTCGACCTCCCCCTCTTGGGCGGCCTCTGACTGTCTGACCTCCACCCCTGACTGGCTAGGCGGGTGGTAAGGTAACTGGATTAGAAGTCGAGGGTTGAACCCTCTGTTAAGATGATCTAGCACCACGATGAGGACAATACCTCCGTATGTGGCCCATCTCGCCACACTCATAACAGTTCACTGGTGCACTAGCAAATGCAATCGGCCTAGAAGGACCCTGGGCTGACGGAGTATGAGCTGGAAGGGCGCTGAGTGATGACTAGACCTGCTGCAATCCATGATAATCACGACCTGCATATGCCCCACTATACACTAGGCGGACTGGCTGAGCAGGCCTGAAGGAACGACCTCTACCTTGCTGAAACTGGCCTCTCGAAGGAGTACCACTGTAACTACCCGATCCTCGAGGCCTCTTAGCCTCCCTCTCCTCTCGCTCCTGACGGCGAACCATCTCAATCTCACGAGCTATATCGACCGCTTCCTCGAAAGTAGCGGCCAATACTCTCTCCCTGGTCATAAGAATACGGAGATTATAGTTAAGGCCATCCACAAACCTCCTGATCCTTTCACGATCAGTCGGAACCATCCGGATAGCGTGTCGAGCCAACTCAGAAAATTTTGACTCATATTGCGACACAGTCATATCCCCCTGTAGCAGCCATTTGAACTGGCTACGCAGCTCCTCTCTGCGAGACTGCGGCACATACTTCTCCAAGAAAAGGGCGGAGAACTGCTGCCAAGTAAGGGGCGCTGCATCAACCGGCCTACACCTCTCATACGCCTCCCACCAATTAAAGGCAGCTCCCGTAAACTGAAAGGTGGTGAATGCCACACCACTAGACTCAAGAATTTGGGCTGTCCGGAGCATTCGCTGGCACTTGTCAAGAAAACCCTGGGCATCCTCGCCCTCAGCACCACTGAATGACGGAGGCTGGAGTCTGCCAAACCTCTCAAGGCGACGCTGCTCTTCATCTGGCATAACTGGCACTATGAATTCCTGAGCCAGTGCAACTGGCTGGGCTGGAGGTGCCCCCGGCATCTGAAGTCCCTACACTACCTGCTCAGGCGTACGGGCAACTGGAGTCTGATTGCCTCCCCCGGCCTGTGAAGTAGTTGCGGCTGTGGTGGCTGAAACCGCCTGAGCCAGGCCAGTGCAAACAGATAATATCTGAGCCAAGGTCTCCTGAAGACCTGGAATAGCGATAGGCACAGCTGGTGCCTGAACTGGTGCTGCTGGAGCTTGTTCTTGAGCTGGGGCAGCTAGTGGATCAACAGATGCTGCCCCCGCCGCTCTGCATCTACCACGACCACGACCGCGTCCACGGCCCCTGGTGGCCTCAGTGGGTGGTACTGGTGGTCGTCCACCTCGTCCAGTAGTCCGCGGCCTCACCATCTGTGAGAGGACAGGATAGCAGAAGTTTTAGTACTCGGATCAATAAGTTCGCACGATAAGAATTTCAAGAATATGGAATTTTCCTATAAAGGTTCTGCAGCCTCTCGAAGATAAATACAGACGTCTCCGTATAGATCCGTGAGACTCTACTAAACCCGCTCATGACTCGTGAGACCTATGTAACCTAGGCTCTGATACCAAGCTGTCACGACCTGAAATCCCAACCCGGTCGTGATGGCGCCTCATGTGAAGACAAGGCCAGCCAATCCAACTAAACCTCGATTTAAACAGTTAGCCACACGAAAATAATATAAGTATAGTTTAATAACAGAAATTAACAGAAAAATATAGTGAACCATCCCGACTACAGCCCGAACCGGGTGTCACAAAGTCATGAGCAACTAATGAAAATTCAAACAATAAGATTACTATTACAATATCTTGGCACAATTGTTTGAAGAAAGTGGAAATAACAATATAGAAGAGATACGGGGCTGCGGACGCCAACAGCTACCTCGTAGTCTCTAAATCGCCGCTCTGACAGTAGTAGTCAATGTCTCGGAGCGGAACCGATAACGCCTGAATCTAGCACACATGGTGCAGGGAGTAATGTGAGTACTTCCAACTCAGTGAATAATAATTATAAATAACAACTGAGAGTAAGGAAACACAATAAGGCATACAACAATCTATAATAAAACAGTAACATGTAAAGAATCAAGTCAATAACATGAAGTAAAAGGAAATATCATGACTGTCCAAGTCATATCTCGTGACGGCGTGTCACCCGTTCCCATGGTTACCCAACGCTTACTGTGGGGGGTGCAGTAGTGCAATATCTCGTGACGGCGTGTCACCCGATCCAACTTATCATATTCTATGGAGGCGTGCCACCCGATCGCATTTACATCATTTGAAAAGTCATTCAAATTTCAAAATTGAGTTTAAGAAATGAATCAATCAGTTAGAAAACAGTGATAAATTACCCCAAAAGGGATCACATAACCGGCACGAAGCCCAAATATGGTAATCAGCACAAATCGTGATGACAACACGTAAGTTTCAATCAATTGCACGGTAAAATCGTCAATCGGGACGAACCAAGTCACAATCCCCAATAGTAAACAACCCCACGCTCATCATCGAGCGCGAGTCGCAACTCAATATAGTGCTACGATGTGCAAATCCGGGGTTTCAAACCCTCAGAACATCATTTAAGATCATTACTCACCTCAATCCGGCTAAATCCTTAGCCCACGATGCCCTTGCCCTTTGAATTGGCCTTCACGTGCGTCGAATCAATCAAATTCAGAACAATTACGTCACAATATGTTGAGGGAACAAAGCCCAAGCGGAAACGATCAAAAATACTCAAAAACCCCGAAATTAGCAAAATCCGAGCCCCGGGCCCACTTCTCGAAATTTAGTGATTTTCACCTCAACGGGTTCCTTACCTCATCACGAGTTTAACCATACAAGATTTATTAAATTCCTGACATCGGCTCGACCTCTAAGTCTCAAAATCCAAGCTTAGGGTCTTCCACAATTTTCCCAACTTAAATCACGAGTAAAAATGCTAAAAATAGCTATAATCTTAGGAAACTCTTTCAAAATTGAGTTAGGAATACCTACCCCGATGTTTCTCTTGGAAACCCTCCAAGAATTTCTTCAAAACTTGCTCCAATTCGAGTTCTATGGCCCCAAGTATGTTTGAGGTGACCAAAACTCCTCCCTTTAAGAATGTATCCAAGAAAATCTCCTTTGGATGTAGTTTTGAGGTTGATTTGTTGTGATTCTACGGTGTTTTGGAGGTGTTTCTCTTCGTGGGTAACGGAAATGGGTTTTGCATGGCAAAATGGGCACTGAGTTCTATTTATAGAGTGGTCAAAAATCGAGCTAAAACACCCTTGCCCGACCAAATATGCGATCGCATACCTGTCGCATCACAAGTATGCGGTTCGCATATTTGACGTAGCCATCGTAAAGATGGCCCTAGCCTTCACCGCGAATTCAACACAAAGCGTGGTTTGCGGTTCGCATTTCATGTTTCGCGATCGCACTCTCGTCGTATTCCTGACTTAGATTTTTGTCCAAGTTTCTGTCTTAGTATGCGATCTCCACTGTCAAATATGCGGTTCGCATCTTAGGTTTGCGGTTCGCATTCTGGCCGCATTTTGGTCGCGAATCTTGCCCAGATTCCTGCTTGTGTTTGCGACTCCACTGTGAGATATGCGGTCCGCATTTGAGATATGCGGTCCGCATTCTCACCTGGTTTTTCTGGAACTTTTGCTTTTCCAATGATGGTTTAATCCGTTTAACCACCCAAAACTCACCCGAGACCTCTGGAACCTCAACCACCTGCCAACACATCCCACAACATCATTCAAGCTTGTTCCAACCTTCGGAACGCTCAGAACGAACTATCAACATCAATTCGCGTTGGATTCAAGCCTAAGGATTTCAAAATCTTCTAAATCGCTCTTTTGATCTAAACCCATCCAAACCACGTCGGAATGACCTGAAATTTTACACACAAGTCCTAATTCGCATATCGAAGCTACAACAACTTTCGGAATTCCATTCTGGCCCTTGGATCAAAATCTCGCCTATCAACCGAAAATCGCCAAAATTCTAACTTCACCAATTCAAGCCTACTTCTCGAAACAAATTCCGATTTCACTCCTAAGTCACAAATCACCTCCCGAAGCTAACCAAATCGTCGGGATTCACATCCGAACCCTCTAACTCATAAGTCAACATCCGGTTGACTTTTCCAACTTAAACCTTCTTAAAAAGAGACTAAGTGTCTCATTTCTTACCAATTTCACTCCGAACGCAAACCATTCAACGTGATTACATAAAACACAGATAACGAAGCGTAAATGAAGTAGGAATGGAAAAGACGGAGTGGTAATCCACGAGACGACTGGCCGGGTCGTCACACTAATGCACTTAACTTTCGAATAATTATTAGCTAATAAAAGCTAAGTATAATATATCGAATATAGCTTTTATGATATTTCCATCTAATATGATATTTCCATATAATACTTAACTTTTGAAATATAGAGCAAGTGTGTATGGGAACACCCTATAGCGCGGATGTGGCTGCAAATTTTCATCTCAAAGCTCGCAAGCGGCTGTCGCGTTGTTTCTCCATAGCTAGAACGTTGAACCAGAAGACTGACTTGTTGCTTCATAATTTATGGGAGGATTGGCAAAGGCAATGGCTTACCGCAGAGTTCTTAGAGAAGAGCGAAAAAGGAAAGAAAGCTCGTGCATCTGAGAAGGGAGGATCCTTGCACACTGGAGGTGCGAGCAGCCTAGGGACAATAAAGAGAAGAATGGTACATAATTGCTTAATTTATTTTAATTTTCAAAGTATATCTATTCTGTTTATTAACTAAAATTTCTGAGTTTTCAGGAAAAGAAGTTGGGGCATCCGATGAACCAAGATGAGCTATTCAAGGAGACTCATATTGTATAGAAGAAGAAAAAGACGGATGAAGAAAGGTGGGTCGAGGGCCGAGCCTCGACTGTACATGTAAGTTTTTACTTTTCATTAAGTATTTTGATTTACTTTTATATAAATTTTGAATACTAATTCAATGTAATTTTTCTTATAGGGTCGCTTCACAACTGAAGTGGAGGAATTCATACGCAGTCAGCCACCTAATGAGTCGGGCGACCTAATCCAACCTTCGGACGAGGATGTTGAAACAATATGGACGCAGGCTGCTGGCGGTCCAAAATAGGGGAAGGTATACAGGCTTCCTACTAAGAAATTCCATCGCTATAAGTGTGGAATGCGAGGAATAGGGACTTCCTCGCAAGCCGAGCAACTTGATGGGGAGAGCCTCTCCTCTATGTGGGAGACTGTGACAAAGCTCACATCCGAGCTAGAAGCCGCCAAGGAAAGAGAAAAGATTAGAGATGCTCAGTACATTGGCATGCAAGAGCAGATCAAATCTCTCTTGGCTTCTGGCAGTTTTTTGATTCCCCGGTCTCGTGAGTCATCGCCAGAGGCTCGCCTTCCCCGTGCTCGTTCCTCCCGTCCTCCCCCTGATCATTCTTCCTGTCCTAGACAACTACACCCTTTTGGATACCGTCTTGGTGATGAAAGTTCACCAGACGGTGATGATAATGATGTACAAAATAATCCTTGACTTTTATACACTTTCAACAAGACAAATACAATCGATTTTCGAATGGGCTTATAATAACAGTTAACTTAGTTTGGTTAGCTTAATGCGTTAGTTCTATTGAACTTTATAGTTTGTTACTTTTAATGTTGTTGTTGTTGTTGTTTATTGTTGTTGTTGTTGTTTATTGTTGTTGTTGTTGTTTATTGTTGTTGTTGGCATAAAATGCTTGTTTAGGAATTTTAGTAAGCTGGCAAGTGGTGTAGCTGCCAAAACAGGCAGTTTCTGCCAAAAATATACCAAGAAAATCGACCAACGTTGGTTGCTAGTTGGTCGCTTTTCCCTTAAAAAAAGCCAATTTTTTGGGCAATAACGACCAATTGTTCGCTATTTAACCTAGATTTCTCAAAAGCGACCAACTTTGGTCACTATTCCATTTAAAAAAAATAATTTCTGCAAATATAGTGACCAAAGATGGTCGCTTATAATTAAAAACAAATTTAATTCTTGAAAATAGCGACCAGCTTTGGTCTCTTATTTTAAAAAAAAATCAAAAAAATTAATAATAGAGCGACCAACTTTGGTCTCCATTTTCCAGATTTTAAAATATAATATTTTTTTTGCAGATCAAAGTTGGTCGCTTTTTTATGATTAATAATAAATAAAAAAAATGTAATTTACATGTGGAGACCAACTTTGGTCGCCAATATTATATTATTAAATATTAAAGCGACCAAAGTTGGTTGCTATTTTCTTTACCCGGAATATTTGGTCCTTTTACCTTAGAGACCAAAGTTGGTCGCTAATTAGCGACCAACTTTGGTCCCTAAGGTAAAGGGACCAGCTTAATATCGACCAGGCCTGTTTGGTCGCTTTTTGGTCGCTTTTTGGTCGCTTTTTGGCCAATAAGCGACCGACTTTGATCACTTTTTGTGGTCGTTTTTTTTTCCGGATTTCTAGTAGTGTTTCATTGATATATTGATCCATGTGCTTTTGGTTCTACCATGATATAAAAAGAGATCCTAAATGGAGCTTTTTTAGTATGACTTGCAATAATAATTTTCTTGGTTGAGAACTTTATCTCTGCAACTCTTTGTAACAATATTCTTGGAACTCATCGATATGGTGTTTGAGGAACACTGAGTTTTTCACATTTGCAGAAAACAAAGTTTCACAATTTGGATAAAAGAATACATGTCTAATGGCACGCCCCAAAATTAACGCCTGATTGTCAGCCGAGGCCTTTAACCCCCATCAACCAGCCAAAATCACACTAATTCCAATCATCCCCAAATACATGTGGTGCAACATTTAAATCAACATAAATGCTAAAGCAAAGTAATAGTTTCGATTGAATGTCATATGAGTACCCGTATATGTGTGTCAAAAGTCTAGAAAATAATATTTTTCTATGTATTTATACCAAGTAGGGTGGCAGTTTTTTGATTCCCCGGTCTCGTGAGTCATCGCCAGAGGCTCGCCTTCCCCGTGCTCGTTCCTCCCGTCCTCCCCCTGATCATTCTTCCTGTCCTAGACAACTACACCCTTTTGGATACCGTCTTGGTGATGAAAGTTCACCAGACGGTGATGATAATGATGTACAAAATAATCCTTGACTTTTATACACTTTCAACAAGACAAATACAATCGATTTTCGAATGGGCTTATAATAACAGTTAACTTAGTTTGGTTAGCTTAATGCGTTAGTTCTATTGAACTTTATAGTTTGTTACTTTTAATGTTGTTGTTGTTGTTGTTTATTGTTGTTGTTGGCATAAAATGCTTGTTTAGGAATTTTAGTAAGCTGGCAGGTGGTGTAGCTGCCAAAACAGGCAGTTTCTGCCAAAAATATACCAAGAAAATCGACCAACGTTGGTTGCTAGTTGGTCGCTTTTCCCTTAAAAAAAGCCAATTTTTTGGGCAATAACGACCAATTGTTCGCTATTTAACCTAGATTTCTCAAAAGCGACCAACTTTGATCACTATTCCATTTAAAAAAAATAATTTCTGCAAATATAGTGACCAAAGATGGTCGCTTATAATTAAAAACAAATTTAATTCTTGAAAATAGCGACCAACTTTGGTCTCTTATTTTAAAAAAAAAATCAAAAAATTAATAATAGAGCGACCAACTTTGGTCTCCATTTTCCAGATTTTAAAATATAATATTTTTTTTGCAGATCAAAGTTGGTCGTTTTTTTATGATTAATAATAAATAAAAAAAATGTAATTTACATGTGGAGACCAACTTTGGTCGCCAATATTATATTATTAAATATTAAAGCGACCAAAGTTGGTTGCTATTTTCTTTACCCGGAATATTTGGTCCTTTTACCTTAGAGACCAAAGTTGGTCGCTAATTAGCGACCAACTTTGGTCCCTAAGGTAAAGGGACCAGCTTAATATCGACCAGGCCTGTTTGGTCGCTTTTTGGCCAATAAGCGACCGACTTTGATCACTTTTGTTGGTCGTTTTTTTTTCCGGATTTCTAGTAGTGTTTCATTGATATATTGATCCATGTGCTTTTGGTTCTACCATGATATAAAAAGAGATCCTAAATGGAGCTTTTTTAGTATGACTTGCAATAATAATTTTCTTGGTTGAGAACTTTATCTCTGCAACTCTTTGTAACAATATTCTTGGAACTCATCGATATGGTGTTTGAGGAACACTGAGTTTTTCACATTTG
This sequence comes from Nicotiana obtusifolia, assembly GCA_002018475.1. Taxonomy (NCBI): domain Eukaryota; kingdom Viridiplantae; phylum Streptophyta; class Magnoliopsida; order Solanales; family Solanaceae; genus Nicotiana; species Nicotiana obtusifolia. The sequence continues at coordinate 79,846 of MCJB01048245.1, read as the reverse complement.
CAGAAAACAAAGTTTCACAATTTGGATAAAAGAATACATGTCTAATGGCACGCCCCAAAATTAACGCCTGATTGTCAGCCGAGGCCTTTAACCCCCATCAACCAGCCAAAATCACACTAATTCCAATCATCCCCAAATACATGTGGTGCAACATTTAAATCAAAACGAGATAATAATAATAATAATAAAACATTTGGTCGTCTTGGTCTCAACATAAATGCTAAAGCAAAGTAATAGTTTCGATTGAATGTCATATGAGTACCCGTATATGTGTGTCAAAAGTCTAGAAAATAATATTTTTCTATGTATTTATACCAAGTAGGGTGTCATGACACAAAACTAGCCTGTCGTGACGGCGCCTAATGTGGTACTAGGCAAGCCGACACTTTAATAATACCTCCAACACTTTAAAATGAAATAAATAACACAGGTTTAAAACATCAAAACTCTCCAAAAAATAATTCCCAACATCGAGGTGTCACTGAGTACATGAGCGTCGATACAACACAAATCTAGAAATACAGTCTATGAAAGACTAAAACTAAATACATAAAGCTGAAAAATAAGGAAGGAGAGACAAGGTCTGCGAACACCAGGCTGCTACCATGGAACCTCCAAATGATCAAACTGTGCAAAGAAATCAACACCCACCATGTCCGGAAACACCTGGATCTGCACACGAAGTGCAGGATGTAGCGTGAGTACAACGAGCTTCAAGGATATAGTTCAATTACAGAAATCACAACATAGAAAGATAGCAAATCCGACAATTAAGGCCAAAATAGTTAATTCATGTCAAGATATCTCTCAGAAATTACATGACAATGATATAAGCTAGTTGAAGTACAACAGTAATGAAATCAAGTGTAAATCTCAGAGCAGCAGTCACTCAGTCCTCCCATGCACTCCAACCTCACAGTCACTCATTCCTCACAGTCTCTCATACCTCTCAATCGCTCGGCACTCGGCACTCGGCACTTGCACTCGCACTAGGTAGGTACCTGCACTGGGGGGTGTGTACGGACTCCGGAAGGGCTCCTTCAGCCCAAGCGCTATAAAAAGCCAATCATGGAATAAATCAATAAAATATGCTGCGGGTGCAGCTCGATCCCATAAATATCCTCATAATCAAGCCCTCGGCCTCCCTCAGTCATCAACCTCTCTAGTCTCTCGGGCTCTCAGTAATCATGATAATCAGCCCAAACAACAATGATATAATATATCAATAATGAACAATAAAGACAGAGATGTAATATGCAAGCAAAACTGTGACTATGTACAAAACAACAATTTAGCAGATAATTCAACATGTATACGACCTCTGTGGGTCATTGCAGTGCCAATACATAGTCTAAACGTGATTTGTAGTTTAATTTCTATAACGCATGAAGAATATACGGATATCAACAAATTATTCAACTACATATTTCCTAGGAAGTTAGCAAGTCAATATTCCCACGGTGAATGCCCACACGCCCGTCACCTAGCATGTGCGTCACTTCAAAATAAATCACATGACACATAATACGGGGTTTCATACCCTCAGGACCATATTTAAAGTTGTTACTTACCTCAAGCCATGCAAATCCCTACTCCAACACACCCTTGCCTCGCGAACTGGCCTCCAAATGCCTCGAATCTAGCCACAAATAGTTCGATACAATCAATAGGGGCTGAGGAAATAAATTCCATAAGAAAATACTAAGTTATAAATCAAAAGTCAAAAGTCGACTCAAAAGCCAGCCCCCCTGGGCCCACGTCTTGAAATCCAATAAAAGTCAACAAAACCGAAAGCCCATCCAATCACGAGTCCAACCATACCAAATTTACAAAAATCCGACAGCAAATCGCCACCCAAAACCCCAAATCAAACTCTCCAAATCCATAGCCTCAAATTCCCAAATTCCACCTTAAATACACACAAACTAGGTGGGAAATTCAATGGGGAGACAAGATTATTGATTAAAAATGAACACAAGTGACTTACCTCAAGAAATCCCTCGAAAATCTTCTCAAAAATCGCCTAATCCCGAGCTTGAAATGTTCAAAATGAAGAAAAATGGCGAACCCTTGAATTTAAATGTTCTTCTCAGCCTTTTCGCTTCTTCAGTTCATTTTGCCACTTTTACGGCACTGCTTTTGTGGTCAACCATCCGCATCTGCGGAAGTCACTAATGCCGACCAACCGCTTCTGAGGTCGCACTGCGGGTGCTTGTCTACGCCAATCGTCCGCTTCTGCGGACCAGCCTCCCCAAGCTCTCTTCCGCTTCTGTGACCCTCCACGGGCAGGTGCGAGTCCGCACCTGTAGAATTATTTCCGCACCTGCGCTACACCCAAGGCCAATCAATGTATGTTGCTTTGTCTATTCCGCAATAGATGATTGACCCGTCTTTCCCATTTTCTTTTTTTATAACTCATTTCTTGAGGAATGCTTGTATTTGGGAGGGTCAGGTATAATAAAGTGTGTCGGTTACAAACAAATGAATAATATTCAATAGTTGATGCAAGTTGTTCCCTCCTACAATCATAAAAAATTCATAATACAAGCAAAATCAGTTGAACACATTATGAAGGCTATGCAGACAATATGCTGCTAAAAATAAAGAGAGATCAAAGCAACTGTCTTGGGGCTATAAAATAATGAGGGAGCACAACCGGACGTTGAATCCAAGTGTAGGTTCTGGGTGGCAACAGGTAAGTTTTTGGAAAATTTGATCTCTGAAAAAAAAAAATCGAGACCAATCTTCATAAAATTAGTTAGTTCCATCTTGGAAATGGAACTGCCCTGAACTATCAACGAAGTTCAACATTAACATAAGGGAGAATGATAGATCCCAATTGTACTCTTGTGGAATCATCGATAGGAAAAGAACTCAATTCCAGTATATTAACAGGAAGATACACTTGTAATTCCATATCTCCGAATGTCACCCCACATATATGGTGTGAGAAACAATTGATTATCACCACACCAAAACTCATTTGAAGTATCTTCATTGAAATCCTTATATACAAGAAGCATATAGTTATCAAAAATTATATCTGTAGTTGTGCAACGAAATGGATGGGCACAAGGATGGTAGCATTCCTTCTTCCTCAAATAATACAAGGCAATGTCAATATGCTTCATAAGAAAGCAAAAAAAGGAAAAAAAAAAAAAAACTCCATCAGTCATAAATAATTCAAAAATAATAAATTAAGAAGAAAGAAAAAAAATGCCTTGTAAATTATCAAACCTTATCATCAAGTTCATAGCTACTATCTGAAAGCTCAAAGAAGAATATATTGCTACTGATTTGTTGATTGTACAATTTATATGGATTCTTTTTCACAACATTATCCTCGACATAAATATCAGTTTGTCCCCTGAAAAATTAAAATAATATCAAAGTTAGAAAGCTTATAACTTAGTCCTCAATTCCTAATTAGCAGTGCATAAGTTCAAAAATTAAGGACAAGTAGTCCTAGCCTTAGAGTTAGAAGTTCAAAAGTTAAGGACACTTAGTCCTGAACTTAGAGTTACAAGCTTATAAATTAAGAACACTTGGTCCTGAATTTAGAGTTGGAAGTTTAAAAATTAAGGACAGATAGTCCTGACCTTAGAGTTACAAGTTCAACAATTAAGGACACTTAGTCCTAAACTTAGAGTTGGAAGCTAAAAACTTTAGGACACTTAACCCTGACTTTAGGACACTTAGTCCTGAACTTAGAGTTACAAGCTGAGAAAGAAAACACACTTAGTCCTGAACTTAGAGTTGAAAACTCAAAAATTAAGGACACTTAGTTATGAATTTAGAGTTACAAGCTGAGAAAGCAAGGATACTTAGTCCTGGACTTAAATTGAAAACTCAAAAGTTTAGAACACTTAGTCCTAAACTTAAAGTTGGAAGCTCAAAACTTTAGGATACTTAGTCCCGAACTCAGAGTTACAAGCTGAGAAAGCAAGGACATTTAGTCCTGAAATTAGAGTTGGAAACTCAAAAGGTTAGGATACTTAGTCCTATACTTAAAGTTGGAAGCTCAAAAATTTAGGACACTTAGTCCTGAACTTAGAGTTACAAGATAAGAAAGCAAGGCACTTCGTCCTGAACTTAGAGTTGGAAACTCAAAAATTAAGGACACTTAGTCCTGAACTTAGAGTTACAAGGTGAGAAAGCAAGGACACATAGTCCTGAACTTAAAGTTGGAAACACAAAAATTTAGGACATCTAGCCCTAAACTGACAGTTGGAAGCTCAAAACTTTAGGACAGTAGTCCTGAATTTAGAGTTGGAAGTTCAAGACACAAATGTAAGTAATTTAGAAATAATGAATATATTTAGGGACTTCCACTTTTTTGCGACCTTTCCTTTTCTCCTTGCCCAACCACCCAATGAATTTCTTCAATAATTTTCATCATCTTTGGCATATTGAAAAATACATGTACGAGTATATTTTGATTTTATTTAGCCCGTATACTCGGCAGTATTCTCATTTTGCGATATCAATGTTCCTCTTTTGTTTATCTCTTCAAATGGAGATTGCAATTTCCAACCAAACTTCTTATTCCTTTACCCTCGACCAATTTCTTCTTCAACATTTTCTTCAAAATCCATGGCCAAACCCTCATCAATGCTCGTTTGTGTAGTCGGAGGAGTAGGAGTAAGAATAGCAAATGATAGACCATCAAAACCAATACTATCCCTCTTCCTTTTCCTAGTATAATGGTTAATGGCTACATTTTTGTTTAGCTCTGCAGGCAACACTACATATACATTAGTTTGCTGCAAGACCTCAATTCTAGGACAAATTGTGAAATGAATAAACTGAAAATCAGGACATAATTTTTGAAATGTCCTGACAATTTGAAGTCTGAATCTAATATTAAGGATACAATTTTCCAAAATATCCTTAACTTCTGGAATTTCACCTGAAGAAAGAACTTAATACTTGTGTTGGCCACCCTGCCTTCATGTATTTCTTTAACAAAAAATGGAGTTGTGATATTTCTTATGCTTATTCCATCAATTGCATTTTCTTTATCTTGCAACCATGATCCATGTTCTTTGCTTGCAAGTTCACAAGATTCTGCGAATATTTACAAGAGCTAACGCAATTAGTACTTGTTACTAATCTTTGACTAAAACTGACATGTATAAGATCAAGAAAACTCTGTCTAACCTTTTTCAATTGTCAAGATCATGCCAATTAAATCATTATCTTGACTAGAATTATTTTAACTTCCAAAATTGTCTCTAAGAGAGAGAGGTGTAGAGATATCATATGTTCCTTCTACACATCTGCAAACAATCTCACTTATGCTTGTTCCTTGGGTATTTTCTATGTCTTGAGATTGTCCTCCACTTCTCTCTTTTGAAATTTTCCCATCTTGATGTTCCACTCCATCTTTCTTTCTTTAATTTGCTCTGCAAGCAAAACTAAAATAATTAAGAAGGCGAAAATTGGCAAATCATGCCAGAATGCGGCCTTGTTGAAAGTAAACTAGGTACAAAATTACAATCAAAACAATAAGATATTCCTGGCAAAACTGGTGCAGAACTTTCTAACTTAAACAATGTAGAATAACTGTGGCTTATCTTAACTGTTGAATCACAAGTCAGCAGTAGAATTGCCCAATACTCAACAGATTCTAGACTTGCCCAACACTTGTGCAGAATTCCTGACTCTCAAATCCACACACAAAAATCTCAGTAGCAAAACAACAATGGAAAAGCAGTTACCAAGTTTCACTAGTTAGGATTCAGTCGTCGATCAAGGTTTCTAAAGACTACAAATCAACTTCAACATATCAACTCGAATACTAAATTTTCAGCTTAATACATACAGACAAATCAACTTAACTGAACAGACCTTAAACCAAAAATCTCAGTTAGTAGAAACAAAGAAGAAATAGTCAACAGCACAAAGATAGAAATATATAAACACTCCCATAAAATCCAAACCAGCATCCAATGCTGCTGAAAGAACATAATTATACTTCTGCCACCATTTCTTTCTGTATCATATATTCAAAATAATCTAATTTTTCAAAAAAAATAACTTAATACCAATGTTATCCACCCTATCTTCTTCTATTTCTGTAAGAACCGATGGAGTTGAGATATCGTATGTTCCTTCAGCATATTTATCTTGAGATTGTACTCCATCTTCTTTCCTTGCAGATTCAGAAGATTATGTAACATTTATAAGAGCAAACACAATTAATACATGTTACTAATAGTATACTGAAACTAACATGCATCGAAACATCAAAATGCCATCTAACCTTGATTAGCATCATTTTGATTTCCAAATTTGTCTTTAAGGGAGAGAGGTATAGATAGATTTTATGTTCCTTTTATACATTTGCATACAATCTCACTTATACTTGTTCCTAATGGATTATTTACATCCTGAGATTGTACTCCAGATTTACAAATTTTTTCTGTTACACTTCTCTCTTTTGGATTTTTCTAATCTTGACATTCCACTTCATCACAAGATTCTACACACATTTGTAAGCGCAAAACAGTTACTATTTATTGTGCTATTGAATTTAAAATAACAATGACAACAAAATCAAAAACACTATCTAACCTTTCCCAATTCCGATATACACATCAGTTTCATCTTTGAGATGCACATCTGTATAAAAGCTTTCATAACGATCTTCCAGATACACATTTGTATTGTCACATTGATCATCAAGTGCATCTTTTCTAATTGAAACTCTAGGTTCTCTTTCTTTGTTTCTTTCATAAGGTTTCTCAAGAAGCTTCAATAAAGTATCAACCTTTGACTCTAGTTTTTTCTTTAAAGCTGGTGAGATAGTATTTAAAAAAAAATCAGAATGTTAGCTGCTTATAAGTTAAGGACTTTGTCCTGAACTTAGAGCTACAAGTACAAAAATTAAAGACATGTAGTCCTAAACTTAGAGTTACAAGTTCAAAAATAAGGACAGGTAGTCCTAAACTTAGAGTTACAAGCTCAAAAATTAAGGGCAGGTAGTCCTGAACTTAGAGTTACAAGTTCAAAAGTTAGGAATATTTAGTCCTGAACTTAGAGTTACAAGCTCAAAAATTAAGAATACTTAGTCCTGAACTTAGAGTTACAAGCATAGAAAATAAGGACAAGTAGTCCTGAACTAAGAGTTACAAGTTCAAAAATTCAGGACACATAGTCCTGAACTTAGAGTTAAAAGCTCGAAAATTAAGGACATGTAGTCCTGAATTTAAATTTAGAAGCTCAAAAATTAAACACATGTTACCTTGATGTCCTTTTGAATCCTTTTTTATGATAAAGTTATTTTTTGATGTATTCTAACACTTTCTGCCTGCAAATCCTTTTTCAACTTCTCTGATAATCTCTGAATCAAAAACCATAAAAACAGAAAGTTTCTTAGGCAATATTAAGCAAATGAAAAACCGATGGTATTCAAAGATAGAAAACTTACATTGACAATTTGTTTAAGCAAGCCTTCATCAAATTGTATTGCAGGCATTGAACATTGATCTTTAGATAATTGTACATGCACACTGGCGGGCTCCACATCTTCTTCAAAAGAAACAAATGGTACCATCTCGAGCAACTGAAATATCTTTATTATAAGGGAAAAAAAGTAAGTATTGAGAACTAAAACACACAGACAAAAAGATAGCTAGTAATACTATTAACTTACTTTTTCATTATGGAAGTAGCTTTTACATAGGCTGTCATAGTGCGAAGGTTTCATATTTGAATAACATAGCATCCGAGGGAACCCAGATTCTCTAAAGATCACAAACGTTTTTTTCCTGGAAAACTAGGAATACTTCCATAATCCAAACACATAAGGTGAAAGGGAATCCGAGTATAATATAATTGTCCTTCTCTTTATCTTTCTCTTTCTCATTGTCTGAAGTATTTTGTTTGGGCTTCAAGCAACTCTTTAATGACTTGAGTAACTTTTGATAACAAAGAGAGCCCCGATTGAAAGAAGAGCAGAGTTGATCATCATCAATAATTTTCATTACCCTCTAAGAAACATTCTGAGTCTTGCGCTTACCCGTCAACACAAATTCAACAAAATAAATTGTTGCCAACTTCATCGCATCGTCATCGTTGCCTACAAATGATGTAGTTGTACCAGATGAGTGACTAGTTATAAAATGCCACAAATTGCCTAACTCAATTCTATCCTTTCTAGGGAAGTAGACTTTAGAAATCATATTTGTTATTTCACTCAAAAAAGTTGAAGTCCACTGGAAAAGAACATTTCAACCTAGTAATTATCTGTCACGGCCCCAAATTCCCTCAGTAGAATGTCGTGGTGGCACCTAGTCTTTGAGATTAGGTAAGCCTAACACTTACTGAATAAATAGCAAACTCAACCAACAATTATTAAATATGAAACATAAATTTCTATACAAAGCTAACAATCCCAAAACCGGTAGTAAAAATCATAAGCTCTATTGAGTTCGCTAGAAAATCTCTAAGTACAACTGTTCCCGAATGGAAATAAATTGTACACAAATAACTTTCGAAGGTGACTCCAAGGCTTGCGAATGCGACGGCAGGTATACCTTGAAGTATCCACAGCAATATTTGATCCGCTATCTAACAATCCACACACTCCGAAGTACATGGGACTGCACAAAAGTGTAGTATGAGTATACCACGGTCATTACCCAGTAAGTATCAAGACTAACCTCGGATGAGTAGTGACGAGGTGCAAGTCAAGATACTCACTAGACAAAGTAACCTGTGCAGTTTAGAAGTATAAAACTAATAATGGAATGTAGAAATCAGTAAATGACAACAAAATCAACATGTGATATAAACTGTAAAGAAATAAGAACACCGAGAAGTATCGTTGAAACCAAATAAGGAACATAGAGGACAATCAATTAATCAAATCGTGCTAACACAAGATTCACAATGAAATCACCCCGTGATACCTCATCTCATAGTCACAAGTCACTGGTCTCAACCCATAATCATGTACTCACGGTACCTCGTGCCAACATCTCGAATCACAAATGCATGGACAACTCACGTGCTAATATCTCAATCCGCTTGGCATGATCACATGCTCACATTCATAGTCCACACGGCGTGGTCACAGGCTCACAATCATAATCCGCCCGGCATAATCACAGGCTCACAATCACAATCCACTCGGCATGATCACAGACTCACAATCACAATCCTCCTAGCATGGTCACATGCTCACAATCACAATCACCCGGCGTGGTCGCAGGCTCAATATCAACATGGAAACAGATAATACAAGAACACATGGGCATGATCAATACATGTCAAATTTCATACTCCTGAGCTAGTATAAGTGGCATGCTACGGTGTATGTTTGCGCGAGTGCACCACTGCAGCTCAAGTCAACAAGTAATATCAAAGACATCAGGTAGCTCATCGAAACAACAAAGCAAGTCATGTTAGGTGCATGACAAACACAAGGAAAAGCACACCATCACACAAAAATCACCAACACAAAATCTCCAAACCATCACACATCATTCCTGATATTGCCACCCTCATCTCTCATATATCCACCCGTATCACTCTGTGTAATAGCCAGCCTTATAACTCTGCCTTGGAAATAACATTTCCACCCTTATCTCTCTGATAGCCACCCGTATCACTTCGTAAAATAGTCACCCTTATCACTCCGCCCGGACAATAACACAATAGCCACCGTTATCACTCCGTACATTCAATAACGGAGAAATGCCACCCTTATACTTCGCATAACAATAACCAAATCACACAACAATTCACAAATTATAACATCACAACAACACGACGTATCAACTCGTAAGACAAGTGACCATAGGCCACAACCTTTCCAAAGATCCAACAATATTAATATTTCTACAACAAATGGCCCACGGCTCAAAAATCTCAATAACAACAACGGAAATGGGAAAGTAACTCAACAAGGAACGACACCCCCTTTTTACACAACTTTAATTAAAATCGATTAATGACTTTCGATAACCTCAATTCCAATTAATTGTTTAAGGATAAACTCAATAGTGAAAGTATTTCCATAAAATGGCAAACTTCAGCTCCTAGTGTAAGAATTAGGATAACAATGAAAGAGATAACACGAACTAGTACTATGTCTAAATGTATGAGAATAAACTGAAAATAAAAGGGATATCATGTACAACAAATTCAACTAAGAATAACTCCAAAATAAATGAAATGACATAATGATAAAAATGATAACAACTTTATATAAAGCATATAAGAGCAAACTTGACAAGTAAAGAATGTGACATGTAACGACAACTTCAAATAAAGCATGTGGTAATAGACATGACGAATAAAAGATACAACATGTGCTAACAATTCCAAATGAATGCATGAAAAAATATTAAGAGTCTAAACCGGTCAATTTCCATATATAAGCCCCACTACGTACTCATCACCTCGCGTATACAACTTTCACATGACACAAATAGCACAAACGACTCAAATCCTAATGAGTAGTTCCCCACACAAAGTTAGGCAAGATACTTACCTCAAGGAAATTAAAGCGATACTCTAAAATGACATTCTCGTGTGAGAAAATCTCCGAACGGCTCAAATCTAGCCAAAATAACTTATATCATAAATAAAAACCATAATAAAAAATTTCGGATAATAAAGCTTCGATCTTTAATGAAAATTAAAAGTCAACCTTAGGACCACACTTTGGAACCCGACAAAGTTTATAAGATCCGAACACCCATTCAATTATGAGTCCAACCATACTAATTTCATCAAATTCCAACTCCGAACCGATGTTCAAAATCCAATTATTCTCTTTAGAAAGGTTTTTGATAAAAACCCCCAATTCTCCAATCAAAACATGGATTAATTTACAAATGAACTACCTGAAACATGTTAAAATACAAAGGTTAACATTAGATACTTACCCCCGTGAAAATACGAGAAGAACGCCGCAAAAATCACCTCAATCGGAGCTCTAGAACTCAAGATATGCTCAAAATACTAAACGAATGCAGTCTGATTTTTTTTTGTTCACACGCATTTCCTCTTTTGCGCCCAAAAAGGCTGCACCTGCGCATTTCCAGCTGTCACTTCCGCTTTTGAGGGCCATTTTTCGCACCTGCAATGTTACAATGCGGACCTAACTTCGTCATATGATTCTTTTGGCTAAGGCTCCGTAATTATGATACGGATCTTATGCTTTAATCAAAACAGAAATTGGAGCTCATTTGCTTAGTGTGGTACCATTTATGCTTGAAGAAACAACGTCGAAACATCAAAAACGAGCTCAACACAACCCAAACCTATCTGAAACTCACCCGAGACCCTCAGGACCCCGTCTGAACATACCAATAAGTACCAAAACATAATGCGGACCTGCTCGAGGCCTCAAATCACATCAAACAACATCAAAACTACAAATCGCACCTCAAATTAACCTTAATGAACTTATGAACTTTCAACTTCTATAACTCGCGTCGAATCATACCAAATCAACTCAGAATGACGTCAAATTTTACATGCAAGTCCCAAATGGCACAACCGATCTGTATCGACTCCTGGAATCGAAATCCAAACCTGATATCAATAAAGTCAACTCTTGGTCAAACCTCTCAACCTTCCAAACCTTCAACTTTCCAACTTTTGCCAAAATGCATCAAATAACGGATCTCCAAATCCAAATCCGGACAAATACCTAAGTCCAAAATCACCATACGAAGCTATTGGAATCATCAAAACGCCATACCAGAGTCATCTACACAAAAGTCAAACTCCGGTCCACTCTTGCCACTTAAGCTTCTAAAATAAGAATCATTCTTCCAAATCAATCACGAATCATCCAAAAACCGAACATGGCCACACACACAAATCATGATATATAATACGAAGCAGCTTGATACCTTAAACCACCGAACAGAATGTTAATTCTCAAAATGACTGGTTGGGTCGTTACATTATATGGGAGGCTTCACGTGTAAACTTCATTTCATGATCAAAAACCTTGAATGTCATTGAATTCATGTCGTTGCCTACAATTTCATAAAGCAACACACAATGAATAATTTTGCCACAGAATTTCACACCTTCCAATCGGAAAAAGTTTCCGAAAATACCATCTCTCAACTTCTTCCATTGCGTGTTCGACGAGGAACTTTTTATTGTTTCCTTATACTAAAAATCTTCTTACCAATAGCTCATCAAATTACGGCAATCATTAAACTTGAACAAACGATCTCCTTCCATTAACACACTACAATTCAGGACCTAATTAGATGCATCTTTCATAGAAACACAATTAAGAACACAAGTGTTTAGCAAATTCCTAAACATAGTTAGCATACAAATTTATCTTTAGCAACTTCCTGGACACACATATTGTTTAATCAATTGCACATTTTAATCAATCACGCAAGGTATCATGTTTCTCTATCGAAGAGGAAAAACTATGCATATCAAAATCAATGCATCAGGATACTACATTTCTCAACAACAAACGCCTCCGCAAGCAAACAAAGCTAAAGCTAAAGCCACAAACAAAATAGGTTTCTAAATTAAGGCCTGAATTTCAAAATCGGGTGAATGATGATAATAGTTTTCATAGTTAGAAGAGTGAACAAGCTTTCACTAGCATTTACTTTGATATATAGAGGAGAATCCAAAAGGAAGGATGAAACAGAGAAAAGCATAAGGATAGCAGTAATTCCAAAACCAACTTGCCAAACTAAAACATCTTAAGTATACACAATTAAGGTTGTCGCAACGAGTGTTGACATTCCAATAGTAGCATAACCAGTTGAATTAACTTTCCATAATACTTTTATTGCTGAAACCAGCACCTATAGCAATAACACCAAAGAAAACATTAACACAAGTACTTCAAAAAATCCATATCACAAATACAAATGCAAAGTGATCCCATTACCATCTACAGAAGCTTAACAAATAATAGAACCAGAATACATTAAGACACAGTATAAAATACAAAACGTGTAAAAAGATGTCAATAATACAAATCATTATGCTAAAATAACTAATTATATAGTCTAGCTGTCCAACGATGCCTGTCGCAAACACCTCAACAAAATCACTTTCGACATTGAACAAGGTGTTATATATTTTGTCATAGTTTTTTCACTCAAACACATATCCTAAGTAAAGAAAATCACAAGGAGCATAAAAGCAAAATAGAAAACATTCAATTCAATTCACGAAAAGTGTCAAGAAATTTGGAACAGCAAATCCTGATTTCGATGATGAGAAGAAACGGCTGGCTGAATGTTACAACCCATAATTTCATACGTTAGAATACGCTGTGAGATAGTTTACATATAAGAGCCTAAGAACCCGGAAAATAGTTCAAAAAAAATCAAGAAAAGAGCAAAGGTGTCGCGGAGTTGGATATGCGACCGCAAAACACAAATGCGGAGCGCATATCCAACGTTGAAACCGCAAACTGAGACCGATTTCTGGGCAAAAATTTGTGTCAAAAATGCGGTTAGTATGCGACCGCATAATGCAAATGCGGACCGCAAATGTGACATCCTCCATCGCAGAATGGAACAGAGTTCAAGGCTGAAATCAACGTCAGAAATGCGACCAGAATGCGGTCGCATTGTTGAAAATGCGAACCGCAAATCTGACCCTTCTGCATCGCATAATCTAACAGATTTCTAGGTTGAGATTTGCAACCAGAATGCGAATTGCATGTCGTGTTTGTGGCGGAAATGCGATTGCAAACCTAAAAATGTCAGACACGTGTGTCACTTATTGACAGACTTATAAAAGGGGTCCAACCCAGTTCTTTCTTCATTTTTCTGAAATCAAACTCAGTAGAAGGACCACCAACGACCCCTCTCACGGTCCCACACGATCTCTAAACAATTTCTTCCCCTTCCATGCTCTAAATTGAAGAAGAATCTAGAAATTGAAGAACCAAAGAAAAGCCCTAGCTGAGTCTCCTCCTTCTGCGAGCCCTAATTGAGAGTGAGACTTATAAATTGAAGAATCTAGGGAAAAGACTAGATAATCCACATGCAAGGTAAGTTATTACTCCCTTTCATGCAATCTTCTCTTGGGAATTCATGATATGTTGTTCCATGCATGTAAGTATTCATGGGAGGGTGATTGGAAACCATGAATTCAAGATAATTGCTGCTAAATGGAATGGGTTATGGTTATTTTGGGTTGTAGATGAGCTGCATGTGTTATAACTTTGTTTGATAAGATTTAGAGGAGGAAGGGTGTGGAGAAGCACCATGCAAAATATGGGGATTATGATTAATGATAGCTATGACGTTTAGTGAGTAACGGTTGAACTGTTCTTTAATTGTAGACTAAGGAATTGTAGCAATTGCGTAGCTTGAGCACTGGTGCAGTATATACCAGGTATGTAAGACTATACCGTTCCTTATTTTGCACGACGCTTATTGAATATAATGCAACGAAGGAGCCCCAAAAGAATACTCTATTCTTAGAAGCTAGGATTGCTTATATTGTTCCCTCTTATGGAAAGATTGCTCTTGTTCTTATGATATCAATGTGGTTGGTATTTTCCTGAGTCTTATAAGGTCCATAATAAAGAGATATTCTTAATTACGTGGAAATAGGATAACAGTCGTATGTCACTCGAAAAAGGCTTAGAACATATTTTCATAAGTTGAGCATGAATTATATATGTGTAATCTAATTCCCTTGACCGAGCCTAATGAGGGTCGGGTATCTTGTGACCGAGCCTAATGAAGGCCGGGTATGTTGTGACCGAGCCTAATACGGCTGGGTATGATATGATAGGATATGGTATGATATGATGATGATGATGACGAGCCCACACAGGCATATGTAAATGTACAAAGATGATGACGAGCCCACAGAGGTGTATGTAAATGTATAAGATAATGATTATGTAAACGTATATGATAACGGTAAATGCATATGAAAATGGTAAGCTCACGGAGGTTATGTATAAGATGATGATAATGATAATGAACATGTGTATGATGATGTTAGAAAGGTTATGTATATATGCATAAGCACGACGAGCATGTCATGGTTAGCCGCCCTCAGAGGCGTTCAGATGGTACAGGTTATATGTTTCCTATCCTGACTTATATCATTGCTGTATGTTATGCTTTCCTGTTTTACATACTCAATACCTTATCCGTACTGACGTCCTTTGTTTGTGGACGCTGCATGTCGTGCTGCAGGTCCTGATACACTAATAGACGGAGCTCCCCCACCGCAGTAGGCTATCCAGTTCAGCAGATATTGGCAAGATTTATCCTTCGGACTTGCTATAGCCTTGGTATGCATTTTGTATAGGCATTTTGGGTGTGTCGGGGTCCTGTTCCGACATAGGTTGTTGATGTATGTTTCAGTAAAGGCTCATAGACAAGTGTTGGTTTATGTACGTGTACAGACAAGTATTGAGTTATGTTTAGACAATGGGATGACTTGTGTACAGCTGAATTGCCTTGTCGGCAAGCGTATGTATTCTGTTGTATAGCTTTTGCACAATGGCCGTGTTGGCCGTGGTATGTTGTATATGTATGCCTACGTCATGATACAGTGTTTTTGTGGATATATGTGTATAAAATGTGTTGTTATCGGAAGGTCCGAGTTAATTATGACCATCGTTGTTATGTATACGGGCTTTCACCAGCCTCCTAGATAATAAAGAAAGTAAGATAGTAGATATGAAGGGTACGCTGGCACTCTGCGAGCAGGGTCCGGTGCCGTGTTGCGACCCTCCGGTCGGGTCGTGACAAGAATTGGTATCATAGCAGGTCGTGTCTTAGGGATTGTCTATGAGCCGTGTCTAGTAGAGTCTTGATTATGGGTGTGTAGCGCGCCACATTTTATAATCAGGAGGCTACCTGACATTTAGGAATGTTACCTTCTTTCTAAATCTAGATCGTGCGCAGAGCTGAGTTGTAAGTATTCATTTCTAACATTCGCTTTTTTTTCCTACAGTGATGACTTCGAATAGGAAGCGAACAAGTAATAGACGGCTTGATACACAAGCGGGTGAGGGTAGCAGTCAGGTGCCCCAAGATAGAGGAGGCCAAAGTGAGCCTCGAAGTGAGATGCCATCTCGGACCTCATCTACTCCTCCTTCCCCAGAGGATATCAGGAGCCACCCAGCATCTCCAGTCCCTTCTTCTGGTACTACAGACTAGGACTTGAGGACTGCAGTACAGTTGTTGACTAGCCTGGAGCTTCCCAGGCCCAGAGGCAGAGTACCGGTGATACTGAAAGACCGGTTAGTGCGAGGGTTCGTGACTTCATCAATCTGGATCCTCCAATGCTTACCGGGACTGATCCTAAGGAGGACGGGCAGGCTTTTATTGATCAGATACACCGCACACTGCGGGTTATGCATGCCAGTGATACAGAGGCAGTAGAACTGGCTTCTTATCGGTTACGGGACTTGGCAGTCTTCCGGTATGACAGTTGGGAAAGATCCAGGGGTCCGAATGCTCCCCCACCTGTGTGGAATGAATTTTCTGAGGCATTCCTTCGCCATTACTTGCCAGTTGAGGTACAACGAGCTAAAGCTGATAAGTTCTTGAACCTTAAACAAGGTAATATGAATGTACGAGAGTACAGTGTGCAGTTTGACTCTCTGGCAAGGTATGCTCCTCACATGGTGGCCGAGATGAGAGATAGGGTTCACTTGTTCGTGAACGGATTGGGACCGCATTTAATAAATGAATGCATAACAGTTTCCTTGATAGAGGGCATGGATATCTCCCGTATTTCGGCCTATGCCCAGACCATAGAGGATCGTAAACGCCAGCGAAAGGCAGACAGGGAGCAGGGTAGGAGCCAGCATAAGAGGACAAGATTTGCAGGGTATTCTAGTGACTCCAGGAGTAGTGTAAGGCCCCATTCTTCAAGGAGTTCGGCACCACCTGCATCTAGTGCCCCTCTACATTTTCAGAGTTCGCACGCATCAGGTTCGCCACATCACAGGGTTACTAGTCAGACGAGATCCTCAATACCTCGTTGTGATCAGTTCGGTAGGACCCACTTTGGACTATGCCGTCGAGGTTCTGATATATGCTATTCTTGCGGACAGCCTGGCCACATGATGCGGGATTGTCCTTACAGAAGGGGTGGTGGTATGGCTCCACAGACTGGATCTGTGGCTGGTTCTTCCTTATCAATTCGACCTCCAGTGCGGGATTTCCAGCAGCCAGTAGGTCGTGGTAGAGGTAGAGGTGCAGTACCGAGCTTAAGTGGTATTCAAAATCGCATATATGCTCTAGCAGGTTGACAGGATCTTGAGTCATCTCCGAATGTCGTCACGGGTATATTATCAGTGCTTTCTCATGATGTATATGCATTGATTGATCCCGGATCTACGTTATCATATGTTACACCCCTTGTGGCTAATAAGTTTGATGTCGAACCTGAATTAATAAATAAACCATTTGCGGTATCTACTCCAATAGGAGATTTCGTGGTTGTCAAGAGAGTATATAGAGGTTGTACTGTGACGATTTGTAGTCGTCAAACCTCAGTAGATTTGTTTGAATTAGAAATGGTTGATTTTGATGTAATAATGGGAATGGATTTGTTGGCATCATGCTATGCAAGTATTGATTGTCATATGAAGATGGTTAGATTTCAATTTCCTGGTGAACCCATCCTTGAATGGAAGGGAAATGTTGCCACGCCGAAAGGTAGGTTTATTTCCTACCTTAAGGCAAGAAAGATGATCTCCAAAGGTTATATCTACCATCTTGTTCGCGTTATGGACGCGGAGGCGAAGTCGCCTAATCTACAATCAATTCCTGTAGTCAATGAATTTCTAGATGTCTTTCCAGATGAACTCCCAGACCTTCCTCCTAAAAGGGAGATTGAGTTTGGCATCGATGTGTTGCCTGATACTCACCCAATTTCTATTCCTCCCTGTAGAATGGCCCCAGGGGAATTGCGAGAGTTGAAAGTACAGTTGAAGGACTTGCTGGATAAAGGCTTCATTAGGCGTAGCACTTCACCTTGGGGTGCGCCAGTTTTGTTTGTACGAAAGAAAGACGGATTGTTACGGATGTGTATCAATTATCGTCAGTTGAATAAGGTCACCATAAAGAACAAATATCCACTCCCAAGAATTGATGACCTGTTTGACCAACTCCAAGGAGCCAAATATTTCTCCAAAATTGACCTACGTTCAGGATATTTTCAGTTGAGAGTCAAAGAGAAAGATATTCCAAAAACAGCCTTCCGAACGAGATATGGTCCTTTTGAGTTCCTAATAATGTTGTTCGGGCTAACAAATGCCCCGGCTGCTTTCATGGATCTTATGAACACTGTATTCAGGCCTTATCTTGATGTGTTCGTGGTGGTATTCATTGATGATATCCTAGTGTATTCCCGTTCAGAGGCAGAATATATGGGTCACTTGCGGATAGTATTGCAGACCCTTCGAGATCACAAGTTATATGCAAAGCTCGCCAAATGTGAATTTTGGCTGTACTCAGTAGCATTCTTAGGCCATGTGATATCTGACGAAGGTATTAGTGTCGATACTCAAAAGATTGATGCAGTCAAGAATTGGCCAAGACCTACTACGCCATCAGAAGTCCGTAGCTTCTTGGGGTTAGCAGGGTTTTATAGGCGGTTTGTAGAAGGATTTTCTTCTATATAGGCATCATTAACTAAGCTGACCCAGAAAGCTACCAAATTTCAATGGTCGGATGTTTGTGAGAGTAGCTTCTAGGAACTGAAAGATCGATTAACATCCGCTCCAGTTCTTACTCTTCCCGACGGAACTGAAGGTTATGTGGCATATTGTGATGCCTCCGGCATAGGTTTGGGGTGTGGTTTGATGCAGCATGGGAAGGTGATTGCTTATGCTTCGAGAAAATTGAAGAAGCATGAAAAGAATTATCCAACCCATGATTTGGAATTAGCTGCAGTAATATATGCTTTGAAGACATGGCGACACTATCTATATGGTGTCCATGTTGACATCTACACAGACCATAATATTTTGCAATACATCTTCAGTCAGAAAGAGTTAAATTTGAGACAACGACGTTGGCTCGAATTACTGAAAGACTACAACGTCGAAATACTGTACCATCCGGGCAAAGCCAATGTTGTGGCAGACGCCCTCAGTCGTAAGTCAATGGGAAGTTTAGTGCATGTTGAAGCAGGTAAACGGAGTTTAACTGAAGAGCTTCATCAGCTAGCTAACATGAGAATCAAATTATTAGACTCCAAGGACGGAGGTGTTGTTGTACCTAATACATCAGAATCATCTCTCGTAGCCGAGGTGAAAGCTCGGCAATACGAAGATCCCACCTTGGTACGATTGAGAGAGAGCATTCAATAGGGAAGGATTTTAGCTTTTGAGATTGCAGGAGATGGAACATTGAAATGTCAAGGCCGATTATGTGTGCCTAATGTAGCAGGGTTGCGAGAGAAGATTATGAGGGAAATTCATCAATCCCGATATTCCATCCATCCTGGCTCAAAAAAGATGTATCATGATGTCAAGGAGCAGTATTGGTGGGATAACATGAAGAAGTCGATTGCAGAATTTGTAGCTCAGTGTCCCAATTGTCAACAGGTAAAGATAGAACATCAGAAACCTGGTGGATTGCTTCAGGATATAGAGATTCCAACCTGGAAATGGGAGGTAATTAACATGGACTTCATTGTTGGGTTACCTCGCTCCAGTCGTAAGTTCGACTCCATTTGGGTGATAGTTGATCGACTTACAAAGTGTGCCCATTTTCTGCCAGTTAAGACAACCTACACATCTGAAGACTGTGCAAAGTTGTACATCAAGGAGATTGTTAGACTTCATAGGGTACCAATGTCTATTATATCTGACAGAGGAGCCCAATTCACAGCCAACTTTTGGAAATCTTTCCAGAAAGGCTTGGGTACACAAGTGAATCTCAGCATAACTTTTCATCCACAAACTGACGGGCAGGCTGAACGTACCATTCAAACACTGGAAGATATGCTACGAGCATGTGTTCTAGATTTCAAAGGTAGTTGGCATGACCATTTTTCACTTATAGAGTTTGCGTACAATAACCGCTACCATTCCAGTATTAAGATGGCCCCATACGAAGCACTGTACGGGAGGAAATGTAGATCACTAGTTGGATGGTTCGAAGTTGGTGAAGCTGAGTTGTATGGGCCGGATTTGATCCACCAAGCCATTGAGAAAATGAAAGTGATACAGGAACGATTGAAGACAACACAAAGAAGGCAAAAGTCCTATTCTGATGTCCGACGTCGTGGTCTAGAGTTTGAAGTTGGTGATTGGGTATTCCTGAGGATCTCACCAATGAAGGGTGTCATGCGCTTCGGGAAGAGGGGTAAACTGAGCCCAAGGTATATCGGTCCGTACAAAATTCTTCGACGAATTGGACATGTTGCTTATGAGTTAGAACTACCATCCGAAATGGAATTTGTCCATCTGGTATTCCATGTGTCCATGTTGAGGAAATGTATCGGAGATCCTTCTTGGGTCGTCCCCATCTGAGACATACAGATTACAAAGGATCTAACATACGAAGAGGTACCAGTGGCTATATTAGACCGACAAATCCGCCAGCTAAGAACAAAAGATGTAGCTTCCGTTAAGGTGTTATGGAGGAACAGGAACGTGGAAGAAATGACATGGGAAGCAGAGGAAGAGATGAAATCTAAATATCCGTACTTGTTCCAGGAAATAGATAATGGTGATGCCGAAGAAACGCAGAGTGCATTAAAAGGAGAAACGTCCTTACGAGGTAAATAGGAACTTGAGATACTCTTCATTATTACCTTTCATTAAATGCTGATATTGTACTTGTTCCCGTAGATCCTTACATTCGGGGACGAATGCTCCTAAGGGGGGGGAGAGTGTTACAACCCGTAATTTCATACGTTAGAATACGCTGTGAGATAGTTTACATATAAGAGCCTAAGAACCGGGAAAATAGTTCAAAAAAAATCAAGAAAAGAGCAAAGGTGTCGCGGAGTTGGATATGCCACCGCAAAACACAAATGCGGACCGCATATCCAACGTTGAAACCGCAAACTGAGACAGATTTCTGGGCAGAAATTTGTGTCAAAAATGCGATCAGTATGCGACTGCATAATGCAAATGCGGACCGCAAATATGACATCCTCCATCGCAGAATGGAACAGAGTTCAGTGCTAAAATCAACGTCAGAAATGCGACTAGAATGCGGTCGCATTGTTGAAAATGCGAACCACAAATCTGACCCTTCTGCATCGCATAATGTAACAGATTTCTGGGTTGAGATTTGCAACCAGAATGCGAATCTCATGTCGTGTTTATGGCGGAAATGCGATCGCAAACCTAAAAATGTCAGACACGTGTGTCACTTATTGACAAACTTATAAAAGGGGCCCAACCCAGTTCATTCTTCATTTTTCTGAAATCAAACTCAGTAGAAGGACCACCAACGACCCCTCTCACGTTCCCACACGATCTCTAAACAATTTCTTCCCCTTCCAAGCTCTAAATTGAAGAAGAATCTAGAAATTGAAGAACCAAAGAAAAGCCCTAACTGAGTCTCCTCCTTCTGCGAGCCCTAATTGAGAGTGAGACTTATAAATTGAGGAATCAAGGGAAAGACTAGATAATCCACATGCAAGGTAAGTTATTACTCCCTTTCATGCAACCTTCTCTTGGGAATTCATGATATGTTGTTCCATGCATGTAAGTATTCATGGGAGGGTGATTGGAAACCATGAATTCAAGATAATTGCTGCTAAATAGAATGGGTTATGGTTATTTTCGGTTGTAGATGAGCTGCATGTGTTATAACTATGTTTGATAAGATTTAGAAGAGGAAGGGTGTGGAGAAGCACCATGCAAAATATGGGGATTATGATTAATGATAGCTATGACGTTTAGTGAGTAACGGTTGAACTGTTCTTTAATTGTAGACTAAGGAATTGTAGCAATTGCGTAGCTTGAGAACTGGTGCAGTATATACCAGATATGTAAGACTATACCGTTCCTTCTTTTGCACGACTCTTATTGAATATAATGCAACGAACGAGCCCCAAAAGAATACTCTATTCTTAGAAGCTAGGATTGCTTATATTGTTCCCTCTTATGGAAAGATTGCTCTTGTTCTTATGATATCAATATGGTTGGTATTTTCCTGAGTCTTATAAGGTCCATAATAAAGAGATATTATTAATTACGTGGCAATAGGATAACAGTCGTATGTCACTCGAAAAAGGCTTAGAACATATCTTCATAAGTTGAGAATGAATTATATATGTGTAATCTAATTCCCTTGACCGAGCCTAATGAGGGTCGGGTATGTTGTGACCGTGCCTAATGAGGGCCGGATATGTTGTGACCGAGCCTAATACGGCCGGGTATGATATGATAGGATATGGTTTGATATGATGATGATGACGAGCCCACAGAGGCATATGTAAATGTACAAAGATGATGATGAGGCCACAGAGGCGTATGTAAATGGATAAGATAATGATTATGTAAACGTATATGATAACGGTAAATGCATATGAAAATCGTAAGCCCACGGAGGTTATGTATAAGATGATGATAATGATAATGAACATGTGTATGATGATGTTAGAAAGGTTATGTATATATGCATAAGCACGACGAGCATGTCATGGTTAGCCGCCCTCAGAGGCGTTCAGATGGTACAGGTTATATGTTTCCTATCCTGACTTATATCATTGCTCTATGTTATGCTTTCCCATCTTACATACTCAGTACCTTATCCGTACTGACGTCCTTTATTTGTGGACGCTACATGTCGTGCTATAGGTCCTGATAGACTGATAGACGGAGCTCCCTCACCACTGTAGGCTATCCAGTTCAGCAGATATTGGCAAGATTCATCCTTCGGACTTGCTATAGCCTTGGTATGCATTTTTTATTGGCATTTTGGGCGTGTCGGGGTCCTGTTCCGACACTAGTTGTATGATGTATGTTTCAGTAGAGGCTCATAGACAAGTGTTGGTTTATGTACGTGTACAGACAAGTATTGAGTTATGTTTAGACAATGGGATGACTTGTGTACAGCTGAATTGCCTTGTCGACAAGCGTATGTATTCTGTTGTATAGCTTTTGCACAATGGCCGTGTTGGCCGTGGTATGTTGTATATGTACGCCTACGTCATGATACAGTGTTTCTGTGGATATATGTGTATAAAATGTGTTGTTATCGGAAGGTCCGAGTTAATTATGACCATCGTTGTTATGTATACGGGCTTTCACCGGCCTCCTAGATAATAAAGAAAGTAAGATAGCATATATGAAGGGTACGTCGGCACTCTGCGAGCAGGGTCCGGTGCCGTGTTGGGACCCTCCGGTCGGGTCGTGACACTGAATTATTGAAATAACAACAAAAATTCAAAGTCGCTGGAGAACATTGATGTCACGACCCTAATTTTCCTCCATAGGATGTTGTGACAGCACCTAGTCTCTAAGACTAAGTAAGCCTACATTCATGCAAAATTTATCGAAGTAATAATTAAAGTCTCAAAACTCAAAAAATAATATAAATAAAATCTCCATAACTCAGTATACATGTAATAGCCCAAAACCCGATGAAATACAAATCACAAGCTCTATAAAGTGATACTAAACATATCTATACATAAGTGTCTTGTAAAGAATAAGAAAAGTAAAATAATCTCGATAGAGGGTGACTTCGAGGCCTGCAGACGCTGGCAAGTATACCTTGAAGTCTCTGAAAACTGAGCTCTCGCTAGTGCCTGGACTGGTAGGAAGTACCTGGATCTGCACAAAAAGATGTGCAGAAGCGTAGCATGAGTACACCACAATAGTACCCAGTAAGTGCCAAGCCTAACCTCGGTAGAGTAATGACGAGGTCAGGTCAAGGCCCTACTTGAAATAAATACGAAAAATTGTACAAGTGTGTGGAAGTGTAGAAATGGCACCAATGAAATAGAAACAATAATTAACATATCAAGGTTAGCTACACGGAACTAAAGAAAATAATAAAACACGGAGAAAACAAAGAGTGATATGCTAAGGAAAACAAAATAACCAAAGACAAGTGAAGCAATAGAGAGATACCAACAAGAGTCACTACCGAGGTACCGTCTCGTAGTCTCAAATCACAAGAATAATTCACAATCTTTCCTTATATCACTACGAGCCTTGCAATTAGTTTGAAAATTATTTTTCTAAAATAGCATCCCGCGTTTTAGCCCACCTTATCACACCGCATGGCTTCTAGTAGTTCCCCTACTAGCCACACTTAACAAGCCCACCTTATCTCACCGCATGCATTTCAACTCCAAAACCTTATACCATCGCATGTGTATCAATATCACAACATAGCACAATTCGCACCTCATGTTCCCTATATCACAACTTGCCAAAGAAATCAACAACAACGATGTTTTCACCACAAATAGCCCATGTATCAACCACAATGTACACAAAAGTTTCAACAGTAATAATCTGAAGTGGACAACTTAACAAGAATAGTATTGCACAACTTAACACTTTGACTCAATGTGAATCACGGCCTTTATAACTCAATACCAATTTCAGCAACAAGATATTCCAAGAATAACAACTTCAAGTAAGAATTTAACAATTAAATAATGAATATGGAATAAAGGAAATAAGAACTTCAACTAAACATGTAGAACAATCAGCAAGTAAGAGATAAGGCAAGTAGAACATGTCAAAATACACTAATGATGATGAATATAGCATGTTACAATATCTCAATTAATGCATGAAAGGAATCTACATAGCTAAAACCGATAAATTTCTACATTTAGCCCGTGTACACACTCGTCACCTTGCGTACATGGCTTCCACACATCACAATTGTCACAAAAAACACCAATCCTACGGGGTAATTCCCCCACACAAAGTTAGGCAAGACACTTACTTCAAGTCATGCTAACTCAATCCACTAGTAGGCCTTTCCCTTGATTATCCAACTCCCAACGGCTCGACTCTAGCCAAAACAACTTGATACTATAAATATAAACTATAAGAAACTATTTCGAATCATAAAGTTACGATCTATGCAAAGAAATAAAAAGTCAACCTGGACTCGCGTCTTGAAACCCGACCAAAATTATAAAATCCGAACACCCATTCGATAATGAGTCCAACCATACAAGAATTACTCACATTCGACCTCAAACCACCTTTCAAATCCCCAACTGCTGAAGTCCCGGGCTTGCTGGTGTCATTAAACCTGCGGAAGGATTGATCGCATGTGCAGAATCGTGGGTGCGGAAGGTGTAACGCATAAGCGAAAGGGAGAGCCCAGGGCTGGCCTCGCAGGTGCGAACACCTGGGCGCAGGTGCGCCTCCACAAAAGCGGACACTTCTTCTGTAGAAGCAGAATTTGGGAAAGGCCTTTGGGCAGGACCTCAGATGTGGTAGCTTCTCCGCAAAAGCGGGCTCCCAGGTGCGAGCCATTTTGCCACAGAAGCGGAACCCCTGGAGTTAAGTGGGAGGCATACCTGCGATGATTTTTTCTGCATGTGCGGCATCGTAGATGCGACTCATGGCCCGCAAAAGTGAAATCACTTGTCCAAAAAGGCCTATTTCGAGGGCTTGATTTCATAATCTATTTTTGGATCTAGAGAGCCCGATTTATGGCAATTTTCAGGAGATTTGCAATGAAAACTTTAGGGTAAGAAAACGTAACTCGATTTTGGTTAAATTACACAAGTCTATTGTTAATTTCATCATTTAATTAGTGATTTGAGTTGGAAAATTGGGGAAAATTGTGAAAACTTCTTAGGCTAAGACTCATATTGTGATCGTGGAACATTACGATAATTGATATTGTGCTATCCCCCTTGTTCGAGCATATATTGGTAGCTTAGACTCATGCACTGGCTCTTATACTATATGTGAACTGGATAATTGATATTGTATTCTTTCTCCCAGATAGTAAGGTGTGGAGGTCGAGCATTAGATCTATATGTTAGGGGGTAGTCGAGCGTTTCTCCTCGTTGTGCCGGCTAGTCTGATAGTGTTTTGTCTAGGATTGCTAGCGGTTTTTGTTGTGTTTCACACTGTTTTTTTTTTTTTGCCGTTCTATTTATTTGATGTCTTTTATGACGTTGATACTATTTTTTTGGTTTCTGTTATTGTTACGGATCTATTGTCTCTAAGCCGAGGGTCTCTCAAAACAGTCTTTCTATCCCTCCGGGGTAGGGGTAAGTCTGCATACAGTCTACCCTCCTCCAGACTCCACTAGTGGGATTCTACTGGGTTGTTGTTGTTATCTCCCTGAAAACATGTCTAATTCAAGTTTTACTGAGTTTCTATTGGCATACCTATTAATGATATCATGCTTAATTACATGCACTATTTATGCTTCATATGCTCACTGAGCGGTTAGTAAGTGTTGGAGTCGACCCCTCGCTACTACTTCGACGCTAGACTTGATACTTATTCAATTTTGTGGTTTGTGTTCATACTACACCTTCGCATATTTTGTGCAGGTTTCAAGACCGGCATTGTGGTGCCCTTTGAGCTGAGTAGGAGGTGTTATTGGAGACTTGGTGATGACCTACTTGATCAGATCCGCGACACAAGGAGTCCATCTGCCCCACTTTTTTATTTATTCTATGCATTTATTTTCCAAACACATGTATTATTCGGTTGATTCTAGTTCCTCTTATAAGATTTTCCTGATGTAGTGACACCAGGTTTTGGTCTTTTGTTAGACATTTGCGATCAAGTTTCGGCCCTGTCATGGATTATAAATTTATGTTATTTATTTGAGATTTATTTTCGCATTGGTTATATATCATGAAGCAAGTAAATGGCTTAATAATTGCATGAGTGGCTTATTTTAGAAGATGGCTATACTTGAGTGGAAGTGGGGAGGGTATAATTATGGGTTTTGGAGGTAGAGTTTCCACGGACCTTGAGAAAGTCTGATGCTATTTGGGCCATTGTGAAAAATGACTAAGTTTGTGCATTTCATTTTGGTGATGACTTCTTATACTTTGAGAGTTCGAATTTGATGAGAAGGGTTTTCTTGAGCTAGTAAGGGAATGCAAATGCTTGATTATTATCTTGGTGTGCAACACATCCTTAAGTTTTGGGATGTGTTAATGGATCTTTCAGTTATTCATTAGTGGGATAAAATGAAATCTTACAGCTTGGGGACGCATGTATACTCGTGAGGAGTTATTGATTGCATAGTGGGAGTACCCATGGCAAGGTCACAAAAAGATGTCGATATGAGGCTATACAGGTGGGCTTCTCCTGTGTGAAGATTGGAGGAGGTGTAATTTCTTATGAAGTTCCTATAGGAGTTTTACTTTCTATCCAGTCAAATGTTTGTACTACAATGTGAGCCTGGATCGCTTGATGAAGATGGCACGACTACCACAAGGTTGAATGTGCGTTGGGTTGATAATTTGGGTTGTGTTATGGTTAATGTGACATGAGATTGTGAGAAATTCAGCTGAGTAAAAGTGCACGATCATATTAACTGAGGAGGAGAAGTCATTGTGGGTTCATGGTTATGCGATTGTAGCTTAAGGCCAAGTAAGGGAGTCTACCATCAACGATTGGATCACATGATTATATGTTGTTGTAGTTTTCGAACAGCTGTACGCTTTCTAATTAGTTATGACTCAAGGAGGATGACATCAGTGATGATTCGAGCGAGGAATTTGCTGGATGCATAATGCACTACACCTCATTGTTATACAGAGGTTGTGGAATGACTCAGGCTTGATATTCTTTTTGATATAATGTGCAATGGGAAAGGATTCACTCGGTTGCTTCTCTTGGGTATCCATGTGCTAACGGAGCACGAGTCGTTTGGCATGTTTGGCGATGCATTCGGGACTAGGTCAGAGTGGGTGACTCTCAAGGATTGTCCAAGTGGATTCGAGGGTTGCTATCTAATGAATGACGGGTATCTCCTAGTTGCTGCCTTACTTGGCTAAATGCGCTCTCTGATACGAAAATACCAAGAAATCCCGAACTTAGCAAAACCCGAGCCCCGGGCCCACTTCTCGAAGTTCAAAAATTTTCACATCAACGGGTTCCTTATCTCCCCACGAGTTCACCCATACAAATATTATCAAATTCTGACATCGGATTGGCTTTCAAATCTTAAATTTTCGTTCTTGGAAGATTTGGAAAAAAAAATCTGATTTTTCTTCCATAGATTCATGAATTTATGATGTAAATGAGTATGGAATCATGATCTATGAAGGATTTATGATAATGAACACTTACCTCCTTCAAATTTGTGGAAAACCTTCTAAAAATCGCCCAAACCGAGCTCCCCCAACTCTATTTTGTCAAAAGGCCAAAACCCCCGTTTTTATAGTACTTTTGCTGCCTCGGGCGCCACAGGTGGCGCCGGGCGCTGCCTGTGGTGCTGGTTCCAGTATCTCTGGGCGCTGGCAATTTTTCCCTGACACAAAAATGGGCATAACTTTCTCATACGATATCCGAATTGGACGATTCTTTTTGCTATGACTCCGAAATTTCAATACGGATCTAATGCTTCAATTAAAACTGAACTTGGAGTCCATTTGCATAATATGATACCACTTATTCTTGAAGAGACGACATTGACACATTCTTGAAATGCCCAAGTTAAACTCCATCAACCATCCAAAATCCATTCGAGGCCCTCGGGACTTCAACCAAATATATCAACAAATCTTAAAACATCATATGTACTTAGTCGAGGCCTCAAATCACATCAAACAACGCTAAATACACGAATCATATCCCAATTCAAGCCTAATAAAACAAACAAATTCCAACTTATACATTCGATGCCGAAACCTATCAAATCGAGTCCGATTGACTGCAAATTTTGCACACAAGTCATAAATGACATAACGGACCTAAAATTTTCAGAACTGGATTCCGACCCCGGTATCAAAAAGTCAACTCCTCGGTCAAACTTTCCAAAAAATAAGCCAAAATGCATTGAATTGTCCTACGGACTTCCAATTTTAAATACGGACATACGCCTAAGTCCGAAATCACCATACGAAGCTATAGCAACTCTCGAAATTCCATTCCAACCCTCTGATCAAAATCTCGCCTAACAACCGGAAATTGCCAAAATACTACTCCACCAATTCAAGCCTAATTTTACACCGGACCTCCAAAACCAATTCCGATCACACTCCTAAGTCATAAATCACCTCCAGAAGCTAACCGAACCATCGGAAATCACATCCGAGCCCTCTAACTCGTAAGTCAACATCCGGTTGACTTTTCCAACTTAAACCTTCTTAAAAGAGACTAAGTGTCTCATTTCTTACCAAACCCACTCCGAATGCAAACTACTCAACTCGATCACATAAAACACGGATAATGAAGCATAATAAAGCAGAAATGCGGAAAACGGGGCGGTAACTCACGAGACGACTAGCTGGGTCGTCACATTCTCCCCCACTTAAACAAACGTTCGTCTTCGAATGAGTCAAGAAACATACCTGAAGTCTCAAATAGGTGAGGGTATCTGCTCCGCGTCTCCCGCTCGGTTTCCCAGGTAGCCTCCTCCACGGACTGACCTCTCCATTGAACTTTCACTGAAGCTATCTCCTTGGACCTCAACTTCTGAACCTGACGATCCAAAATTGCCACAGGCTCCACCTCATAGGTCAAATTATCATCCAACTGAATCGTGCTAAAGTCCAAAATATGAGACGGGTCCCCAATATACTTCCGAAGCATGGAAACATGAAATACTGGGTGAACACTCGACAGACTGGGTGGCAAGCAAGCTCATAAGCCACCTCCCCGATTCTCCAAAGTACTTCAAACGGCCCAATGAACCGAGGACTTAATTTCCCCTTCTTCCCGAATCTCATAACACCTTTCATGGGCGAAACCTTCAGCAAGACCTTCTCGCCAACCATGTAAGACACATCTCGAACCTTCCTATCAGCATAACTCTTTTGCCTCGATTGTGCTGTACGGAGCCTCTCTTGGATTGTTTTCACCTTCTCTACATCATCCTAAACCAAGTCAGTCCCCAATAGCCTAGCTTCGCTGGGCTCGAACCAACCAACCGGAGATCTACACCGCCTCCTATGCAGAGCCTCATACGGAGCCATCTGAATACTTGACTGGTAGCTGTTGTTATAAGCGAACTCTGCAAGCGGTAGAAATTCATCCCATGAACCTCCGAATTCAACAACACATGCATGCAACATGTCCTCCAGTATCTGAATGGTACGTTCTGACTACCCATCCGTCTGAGGATGAAATGCTATGCTCAATTCCACCTGAGTACCCAATTTCCTCTGCACGGCTTTCTAGAACTGCGAAGTGAACTGCGTACCTCTATCTGAAATGATAGAAACTAGAATACCATGCAGCCGGACAATCTCTCGGATATAAATCCTTGCCAACCGTTCTGAAGAATAGGTAGTACACACAAGAATGAAGTGCGCGGACTTGGTCACCCGATCCATAATCACCCAAATAGCATCAAACTTCTTCAAAGTCCGTGGGAGTACAACAACAAAGTCCATAGTGATCCGCTCCCATTTCCACTCGGGAATAGCTATCTGCTGAAGCAAACCACCCGGCCTCTGATGTTCANCAAACGGCCCAATGAACCGAGGACTTAGTTTCCCTTTCTTCCCGAATCTCATAACACCTTTCATGGGCGAAACCTTCAGCAAGAGCTTCTCGCCAACCATGTAAGACACATCTCGCACCTTCCTATCGGCATAGCTCTTTTGCCTCGACTGCGCTGTACGGAGCCTCTCCTGGATTACCTTCACCTTTTCTAGAGCATCCCGAACCAAGTCAGTCCCTAATAGCCTAGCTTCGCCGGGCTCAAACCAACCAACCGGAGATTTACACCGTCTCCCATACAGAGCCTCATACGGAGCCGTCTGAATACTTGACTGGTAGCTGTTGTTATA
This sequence comes from Nicotiana obtusifolia, assembly GCA_002018475.1. Classification (NCBI taxonomy): domain Eukaryota; kingdom Viridiplantae; phylum Streptophyta; class Magnoliopsida; order Solanales; family Solanaceae; genus Nicotiana; species Nicotiana obtusifolia. The sequence continues at coordinate 48,964 of MCJB01048245.1, read as the reverse complement.
AGCGAACTCTGCAAGCGGTAGAAATTCATCCCATGAACCTCCGAAATCAACAACACATGCACACAATATGTCCTTCAGTATCTAAATGGTACGTTCTGACTGCCCATCCGTCTGAGGATGAAATGCCGTGCTCAATTCCACCTGAGTACCCAACTCCCTCTGCAAGGCTTTCCAGAACTGCGAAGTGAACTGCGTACCTCTATCTAAAATGATAGAAACTGGAACACCATGCAGCCGGACAATCTTTCGGATATAAATCCTTGCCAACCGTTCTGAAGAATAGGTAGTACACACAGGAATGAAGTGCGCGGACTTGGTCAGCCGATCCACAATCACCCAAATAGCATCGAACTTCTTCAAAGTCCGTGGGAGTCCAATAACAAAGTCCATAGTGATCCGCTCCTATTTCCACTCGGGAATAGCTATCTGCTGAAGCAAACCACCCGGCCTCTGATGTTCATATTTTACTTGCTGATAGTTGAGACACCGAGCTACGAATCCCACAATATCCTTCTTCATCCTTCTACACCAATAATGCTGCTTCAAATCCTGGTACATCTTTGCGGTACCCGGATGAATGGAATACCGTGAGCTATGGGCCTCCTCCAGAATCAACTCTTGGAGCCCATCCACATTGGGTACACAAATCCGGCCCTGCATCCTCAACACTCCATCGTCGCCGATGGTCACATCTTTAGCATCATTATGCTGGACTCTGTCCTTGAGGACAAGCAAATGGGAATCATCATACTGACGCTCCCTGATGCGATCGTATAACAAAGACCGAGAAACCACGCAAGCCATTACCCGATTGGATTCCGAGATGTCTAATCTCACAGACCTATTGGCCAAGGTCTGGACATCGGCTGCGAGAGGTCTCTCTCCAACTGGAATGTATGCCAAACTCCCCATGCTCACTACCTTTCGGCTCAAAGCATCGGCCACCACGTTGGCCTTTCCTGGATGGTATAGTATAGTAATATTGTACTCCTTGAGCAATTCCAGCCATCTCCGCTGCCTCAAATTTAGATCCTTTTGCTTGAACAGATGTTGAAGGCTACGGTGATCAGTGAATACCTCACAAGATACGCCATACAAGTAATGCCTCCAAATCTTTAAAGCATGAACTATGGCAGCTAGCTCCAAATCATGCACCGGGTAGTTCTTCTCATGAGGCTTCAACTGACGAGAAGCATAAGCAATAACTCTACCATCTTGCATTAGTACACAACCGATCCCAATTCTTGAGGCATCACAATACACGGTATACGAACCTGAGGCTGATGGTAGAACCAATACTGGAGCTGTGGTTAAGGCTATCTTGAGCTTTTGAAAGCTCTCCTCACACTTGTCCGACCATACAAATGGAACACCCTTCTGGGTCAATTTGGTCAAGGGCGACGCAATGGATGAGAAACCCTGAACAAACCGGCGATAGTAGCCTGCCAACCCAAGAAAGCTACGAATCTCTGTGACCGAGGACGGTCTAGGCCAACTCTGGACCGCCTCTATCTTCTTTGGGTCAACTTGTATACCCTCGCTAGACACCACGTGCCCCAAGAAAGCCACTGAGTTGAGCCAAAACTCGCACTTAGAGAATTTTGCAAAAAGCTTCTCCTCCCTCAATCTCTGTAATACAACTCGCAAATGTTCGGCGGCTCTTCCTAATTGCGTGAGTACACCAGTATATCATCAATGAATACCACCACGAACGAATCCAGATAAGGCCGAAATACATTGTTCATTAACTGCATGAACTCTGCTGGGGCATTGGTTAGCCCGAAAGACATAACAAGAAACTCATAGTGGCCATATCTAGTCCGGAAAGCAGTCTTAAGAATATCTGAATCCCTGATCTTTAACTGGTGATATCCTGAACGGAGATCAATCTTAGAGAACACTCGTGCTCCCTAAAGTTGGTCAAATAAATCACCGATACGAGGCAAAGGATATTTGTTCTTAATTGTTGCCTTGTTCAGTTGCCTATAATCGATACACAGTGTCATCGTGCCATCCTTCTTTTTCACAAATAGAACCGGTGCACCCCAAGGTGACACACTAGGCCGAATGAACCCCTTAGCTAGGAGTTCCTGAAGTTGCTCCTTTAATTCTTTCAACTCTACTGGTGCCATATGATACGGCGGAATAGAAATGGGCTGAGTGCCCGGCACCAGGTCAATGCCAAAATCAATATCCTTGTCCGGTGGCATGCCCGGCAGGTCTGCGGGAAATACATCTGGAAAATCCCTCACAACTGGAACATAATCGATGCTTGGAGTCTCAGTTCCAACATCCCTCACAAACGCTAGGTATGCAAGGTAACCCTTCCCAACAATACGCTGGGCTTTCAAGTATGATATCACCCTACTAGGAATATAATCAGTCACGCCACGCCACTCTATCCGCGGCACACCCAGCATAGCAAAAGTAACTGTCTTAGCATGACAGTCTAAAATAGCACGACATGGAGATAGCCAATCCATGCCTAAAATGACATCAAAATCTACCATACTTAGTAGCAATAGGTCCACTCGGGTCTCCAGACCCCCAATAGTCACTATACACAACCGGACACACGGTCCACAACAACAGTATCGCCCACTGGGGTAGACACATAAACAGGTAAAGCAAGAAATTCCCGGGGCATACCCAAATATTGAGCAAAATATGAGGACACATATGAATAGGTGGAACCGGGATCAAATAATACAGAGGCATCTTTGTGGCAGATTGAAACAATACCTATAATAACGGCGTCTGAAGCACTGGCATCTGTCCTGCCTGGGATAGCATAAAATCGAGCTTGGCCACCGCCTGCTCGACCTCCCCCTCTGGGGCGGCCTCTGGCTGCCTGACCTCCACCCTAGCTGGCTGGGTGGGTGGTAATGTAACTGGAGCAGAAGTCGAGGGCTGACCCCTCTGTTAGGACGATCTAGAACCATGATGAGGACATTGCCTCCACATGTGACCCATCTCGCCACAATCATAACAACTCCCTGGTGCTCTAGCAGATGCACTTAGCCTAGGAGGACCCTGGGCCAACGGAGCATGAGTTGGAAGGGCACTGAGTGATGACTGGCCTTGCTGCAACCCATGATGACCACGACCAGCAGATGCCCCTCGGTATTCTGGACGGGCTGGCTGAGCAGGCCTGAAGGAACGGCCTCTACCCTGCTGAAACTGGCCTCTCGAAGGAGTACCACTGTAACTACCCGATCCTCGAGGCCTCTTAGCCTCCCTCTCCTCTTGCTCCTGACGGCGAACCGTCTCAATCTCGCGAGCTATATCACCCACCTCCTCGAAGGTAGCACCCAATACTCTCTCCCTGGTCATGAGGATACGGAGATGATAGTTAAGGCCATCCACAAACCTCCTGATCGTTTCACGATCAGTCGGTACCATCCAGACAACATGTTGAGCCAACTCAGAAAATCTTGACTCATATTGTGACACCGTTATATCCCCCTTTCGCAGCCACTCAAACTGTCTGCGCAGCATCTCTCTGCGGGACTGCGGCACATACTTCTCAAAGAAAAGAGCGGAGAACTGCTGCCAAGTAAGGGGCGCAGCATCAACCGGCCTACGCCTCTCATACGCCTCCCACCAATTAAAGGCAGCTCCCATAAACTGAAAGGTGGTGAATGCCACACCACTAGACTCAAGAATCCGGGCTGTCCGGAGCATTCGCTGGCACTTGTCAAGAAAACCCTGGGCATCCTCGCCCTCAGCACCACTGAATGACGGAGGCTGGAGTCTGCCAAACCTCTCAAGGCGACGCTGCTCATCATCTGGCATAACTGGTACTATGAATTCCTAAGCTGGTGCAGCTAGCTGGGATGGAGGTGCCCCCGGCATCTGATGTCCCTGCACTACCTGCTCAGGCGTACGGGCAACTGGAGTCTGATTGCCTCCCCCGGCCTGTGAAGTAGTTGCGGCTGTGGTGGCTGAAACCTCCTGAGCCAGGCCAATGCAAACATATAATATCTGAGCCAAGGTCTCCTGAATACCTGGAATAGCGATAGGCACAGCTGGTGCCTGAACTGGTGCTGCTGGAGCCTGTTCCTGAGCTGGGGCAGCTGGTGGATCAACAGATGCTTCCCTCGCCACTCTGCCTCTACCACGACCACAACCGCGTCCACGGCCTCTGGTGGCCTCAGTCGGTGGTACTGGTGGTAATCCACCTCGTCCAGTAATTCGCGGCCTCACCATCTGTGGGAAAACAGGTTAGCAGAAGTTTTAGTACTCGGATCAACAAGTTCGCACGACAAGAATTTCAAGAATATGGAATTTTCCTAAAAAGGTTCCGCAGCCTCTCGAAGATAAGTACAGACGTCTCCGTACCGATCCGCAAGACTCTACTAAACCTGCTCATGAATCATGAGACCTATATAACCTAGGCTCTGATACCAAGCTGTCATGACCCAAATCCCAAACCCGGTCGTGATGGCGCCTCTCGTGAAGACAAGGCCAGCCAATTCGAACCATAACTCATTTTAACAGTTAATTTAACAAGAGAAGAGCACAACATAGTTTAATAGCAGTCATTTGCGGAAAAACATAGTGAACCATCCTGACTACAGCCCAAATCGGGTGTCACAAAGTTATGAGCAACTAATGAAATCCTAATAACAAAATTTCTATTACAATATCTCTGGCACAATTAGTTGGAGAAAGTGGAAATAACAATATAAAGAGATACGGGGCTGCGGACGCCAATAGCTACCTCGTAATCTCTGAGTCACCGCTCTGACAATCGTAGTCAATGCCTCAGAGCGGAGTCCATAATGCCTGAATCTGCACACATGGTGCAGGGAGTAATGTGAGTACTTCCAACTCAGTGAGTAGCACATATAAATAATGACTGAAAGTAAGGAAACACGTAAAGCACAAGGCAATGCATAATGAAGCAGTAAATCATTATTTGAAAACAGTAAATCAGTAGGAAATCATTTAAAAATCTTTCCAGCTCTGGTTACCAGTTGCCATTGTTACCAACTGTAACCTACAGTTGTCATTGTTACCAACTGTAATATTCCTGGGCTCAGTATCAATCTCACAACTCTGGTTACCGGTTGTCATTGTTACCAGCCGTAACCTACAGTTGTCATTGTTACCAACTGTAATATCTCTGGTTACCAGTTGTCATTGTTACTAACTGTAACCTACAGTTGTCATTGTCACCAACTGTAATATCTCTGGTTACCGGTTGTCATTTTTACCAACCGTAACCTACAGTTGTCATTGTTACAAACTGTATTATCTCTGGGTACCCTGCGCTCACTGGGGTGTACAGACTCCGAGAGGGGCCCCTTACAGCCCAAGTGCTATATCAAGCCACCTCGTGGCATACATCTAAGGCCTCGGCCTCATATCAATCAAGCCACCTCGTGGAGTATATACAGTATCTCAGGCCCTCGGCCTCGTATCACTCAGTAAAACTTCACACCTGGCCCTCGGCCGCACTCAGTCAGAAAATCATCACAAGCCCCTCAGGCATAGTAAAACAGTAGTTCTCAGCCCAAACATCATTTCAAATATTGTGTAAATCTCAAAACTGAGTAAAAAGTGGCTGAGTTGTACAATAGTGGAAACAACATGACTGAGTTCAAGTAATAAATACAAATAGTGAGGAAATAGTGATAAAAATCTCCGGAGGGTTCAAAAAATTGGCACGAAGCCCAAATATGGCAATCAGCCCAAAACATGATGATATCAAATAGGTTTGAATCAAATATGTAGTAAAAATCATCAATCGGGACGGACCAAGTCACAGTCCCAGTAGTAAATGACCCCACGCTCATCATCGAGCGTGTGCCTCACTTCAATATAGCACTACGATATGCAAATCCGGGGTTTCGAACCCTCAAGACATCATTACAATCACTACTCACCTCGAACCGGCTAAATTTCTAGCCCATGATGCCTTTGCCCTTCGAATTGGTGTCCACGTGCGTCGAATCTATCCAAATTCAGAACAATTATGTCACAATATGTTGAGGGAACAAAGCCCAAGCGAAAACAACCGACAATACCAAGAAATCCCGAAATTAGCAAAACCCGAGCCCCGGGCCCACTTCTCAATGTTCAATAATTTTCACATCAACGGGTTCCTTATCTCCCCACGAGTTCACCCATACAAAACTTATCAAATTCCGACATCAGATTGGCTTTCAAATCTTAAATTTTCGTTCTTGGAAGATTTGGAAAAAAAAATCTTATTTTCTTCCATAGATTCATGGATTTATGATGTAAATGAGTATGGAATCATGATCTATGAAGGATTTATGATAAAGAACACTTACCTCCTTCAAATTTGTGGAAAACCTTCTAAAAATCGCCCAAACCGAGCTCCCCCAACTCTATTTTGTCAAAAAGGCCAAAACCCCCGTTTTTATAGTACCTTTCTGCCTCGGGCGCCACAGGCGGCGCCGGGCGCTGCCTGTGGCGCTGGTTCCAGTATCTCTGGGCGCTGGCGATTTTTCTCTGACACAAAAATGGGCATAACTTTCTCATACGATGTCCGAATTGGACGATTCTTTTTGCTATGACTCCGAAATTTCGATACGGATCTAATGCTTCAATTAAAACTGAACTTGTAATCCATTTGCATAATATGATACCACTTATTCGTAAAGAGACGACATTGACACATTCTTGAAATGCCCAAGTTAAACTCCATCAACCATCCAAAATCCATTCGAGGCCCACGGGACTTCAACCAAATATATCAAAAAATCTTAAAACATCATATGGACTTAGTCGAGGCCTCAAATCACATCAAACAACGCTAAATACACGAATCATACCCCAATTCAAGCCTAATAAAACTAACAAATTCCAACTTATACATTCGATGCCGAAACCTATCAAATCGAGTCCGATTGACCTCAAATTTTGCACACAAGTCATAAATGACATAACGGACCTATGAAGATTTTTAGAACTGGATTCCGACCCCGATATCAAAAAGTCAACTCCTCGGTCAAACTTTCCAAAAATCTTCTATTTTCTAACATTCGTCAAAATGCATTGAATTGTCCTACGGATTTCCAATTTCAAATCCGGACATACATCTAAGTCCGAAATCACCATATGAAGCTATAGCAACTCTCGAAATTCCATTCCGACCCTCGGATCAAAATCTCGCCTAACAACCGGAAATTGCCAAAATACTACTCCACCAATTCAAGCCTAATTTTACACCGGACCTCCAAAACCAATTCCGATCACACTCCTAAGTCATAAATTACCTCCCGAAGCTAACCGAACCATCGGAACTCACATCCGAGCCCTCTAACTCGTAAGTCAACATCCGGTTGACTTTTCCAACTTAAACCTTCTTAAAAGAGACTAAGTGTCTCATTTCTTACCAACCCCACTCCGAATGCAAACTACTCAACTCGATCACATAAAACACGGATAACGAAGCATAATAAAGAAGAAATGGGAAAAACGGAGCGGTAACTCACGAGACTACTAGCTGGGTCGTCACAATCTATAACACACACACTTCGTGCTGCTTTAACTACATATATAGCATGTTATAGTATATGATATTATATTCATTATTTGTATTATAACAGAGTTAATGAATTACATTCATGTATATTTGATGAAAAATTATATGTATTAATTAGGATCTTGACAAGTCTATCAATCCCTAAAAGAACCCTACCTCGGGTTATTTTAGGGATTTATACACTTGAAAATTGATTCAACGACTTATATCCTACTCAGATGCATCATTGAATATTAAAAACAAAACGTCTCGACTTATCTCTCTCTCTCTCTCTCTCTCTCTCTCTCTCTCTCTATATATATATATATATATATATATATATATATATATATTTATCTCTCGAATTATATTTATTTATATTTTATAATTTTTTTAAAATAAAATTATAATTTATTAAAATTTTATAATTGGGTCCCAAATTAGCGACCAAATTGGTCTCTATCTGTTTACTCTTTATTTAGCGACCATCTTTGGTCGCTAATTTTAGATTTTATTTATTTATATTTTATAATTTGATTTAAATAATATTATAATTATTATAATTTTATAAGTGGGTCCCCTTAAGCGACCAACGTTGGTCGCTAATCTGAGTATTTCTTTGACCAAGCAAGTCTGACCAGTCCGGTCAACAGTTTGACGAAATTATCGATCAAGTAGCGACCAACCTTGGTCGCTAATGTATTTAAAATTATTATTTTATTATTTTTACCAGTTTAGCGACCAACTTTGGTCGCTTTTCTTGACAGACCAACGTTGATTCTAAAGTTTGGTCGCTTTTTGCAGAAATTCTAGCAGTGAAATGAATAACAGCTAAAATCTTAAAATTCAAAAATTACCCAAAAGAACAAAATGAATGTTCAGCAGAAAAAAGTATTAAAGAGACCCAAATTTGATCATTTTAGCGGAAGTTGCAAAGAAATTTATCCGCTTCTTTGCATGGAGTATACTTTCTAGTTTCTGCCAATTAATAGTTAGGATAAACCAATCAGTTTTGAATGTAAGGCTATCGGCCCTCCTCTAGGGTAACAGTCAACTTATTGTTGGAGTTGATGTATGACTTAAGGACGAAGTCGTTTTGTTACAAGCACGTGTTCGTGCGGTAAAAGCAGGTTTATTAGGTTTCGGAAGAGAAATGCTTTCACTACCAAGCATTATAATTACATCTGGCATGCTTGGACGAATGCGTGCATCTTCTTGTACGCACAAGAGCGCAATATTAATGCATGTCAATACATCATCTTCATTGCATGATTATAGTAGAGATTCGTCAACTGAACTCATAGCATTTCCTTCATTCCATAATCTCCATGCCTGAAATATACCTCCAGAGTTAGGACAAAGAGGTAATATAGTTACCAAACTGAAGTTTAAAAGAAAAAAAAAAAACAAAGAGAAAAAATCAAGAGGTTTTAGGAATTTTAGAAATTTTCACTCACATAACCTAGGAGGTTTAAGGCTTCCTCTCGCTGATAAAATCCTGTATTTCTCTTGCCACAGGTGATCTCAAGCATCATTATTCCAAAACTAAAAACATCAAACTTGATTGAGAATAATCCATCTAATGCATATTCTGAAGACATATAACCGCTGCACCAAAAATTCGAGAAGTGATTGGATTTAAATGTATTCTAGTACTAATATTGGAGTGATTGCAGCTATCTAGAAGTAGAACTTACTATGTTCCAACAACTTTGTTTGTATTTGCTTCTGTTGTATTCGCTTGCACTATCCTTGCTAAGCCAAAATCTGAAATCTTGGGGTTCATCTCTTTATCTAATAATATGTTACTTGTTTTTAAATCTCTATGAATGATCCTCAACCTTGAATCATGGTGCAGATAAAGAAGCCCTCGAGCAATCCCCAAAATGATATCAAATCGCTTCTTCCAATCTAATAACACATGATGTCTTTCGTCTTGTGCAGTCAACATTCACTACCAGAAAACAGCAAAAAAGCGACCAAAAATTAGCGACCAATGTTGATCTGTCCAAAAAAGCGACCAACTTTGGTCGCCAAACTGGTGAAAATAATAAAATAATAATCTTAAATACATTAGCGACCAAAGTTGGTCGCTAGTTGGTCGCAATGTTCGTCAAATTGTTGACCGGACTGGTCAGACCTGTTTGATCAAAGAAATTTCAAAATTAGCGACCAGCGTTGGTCGCATAAGTAGACCCACGTTTAAAATTAGCGACCAACGGTGGTCGCTTAATAAGGGGTAACTTTTGGGCGAGATAAGCGACCAACGTTGGTCGCTTATCTAGAAAATATAAATAAATGAGATTTGCATTTTGCGACGAACGTTGGTCGCTAATGTTAAAATATATATTTGCGACCAAAGTTGATCGCTTTCATATCAACATTTTGTCAAAATTAAACTCACTTTTGTATTTACTGTCTAAATAATATAAATGTAAGCCGTTAAAGCTTTTGTAATACAAGGGATGAATATGCAGTTAAGTTGTACTACGGAGCGTACGTACGTATCTATATATATATATATAAGAACATGAAGCGCTAGGAACACAGGGACGGGTTCTTTTAGGTATTGATACACTTGTAACGATGAATCACCGTTATAGTATAATATATATATATATATATATATATATAAAACTTGATTTATAATACGCTATACTATATATAAGCTATATTCGATATAATTTTAGCTAATGCACTAATATTTAGTGCATAGTATAGTATAGTATATATATACTAAGTGTATTGCATATACTAAGTATATTGTATAGTGTATTATAAAATATGCTATATATATATATATAGTATAGCATATTATATATCAAGTTATATATATATATAAGAACATGAAGCGCTCGGAACACAGGGACGGGTACTTTTAGGTATTGATACACTTGTAACGATGAATCACCGTTATAGTATATTATATATATAACTTGATATAATACGCTATACCATATATATATAT